>MU224958.1:2426951-2441555 GCA_018584345.1 Thuja plicata | reverse complement strand
TTTAAAGGAAAGTGAACGATTGAGATTAAGAGGCAAAAATCAAAGGCTATGATTAAGAGGCAAAAATCCCACCACTTAGGAAGATGTGATGAAAAAGGGATTTTTATTTAATTTAATTTAATTTATTGTCTTTTTCAACAAATAAAGTGCTTTAAGTGGGGATTTTTATTTATTTAATTTAAAGAGGGGTTTTCTTTCAATTAAATAAATTAGAAGAATTTTATTTAATTAAATGGGGGGAATTGAATTTAATTAAATAAGAGAAATTTAAATAAAAGGGAGATTGAATCTTTTAATTAAATAAGAGGAATTTCATTTAATTAAAAGGGAGATTAAATCCTTTAATTAAAAAATGATCAAACCTTAGGAAATAATGAAATAATTGAATAATTGAATTAATTACAATTTGATCAAGGAAATTGATTTGAATTGAAAATGTTCCAAAGCATTGATTCAGGAAATTTGATAAAATGATAAAATAATAAATGGGGCCCAAAGTCTAGGCGACCATTTTAGGGTGCATACATGTTCCTCCCATCCTAGCTTCAAGGTGAGTTCATTCTTCTTCTTCTTCTTCTCATCTTGCATTTACTTTTATGCATCACATCTAATATCATATCTTACTAGTAGTCATTTTCTTTATCATAGCATAAGTCTCTTTGATAATTTTACATATCATAATCACACTTTATTCAATGCGGAATACCCAAATCCCCCTTTCTCCTAGATCTTGAATTAGCACCTCTTCATCCTTTTTGGGTTGTGTTAATCTTATTTTGTAAGGGTGGGTTTATATTCCAATGCACAATATGATTTTGTGAGTGATCTACATCCTATCATTTCTCACCATTTTATATTGTAAATTTTGGTGAACCCGACTTATGACACTTCCTCCTTTTAATTTTTGGTGGTTAGAGCCTCATTGTCTACATTTACTTTGTATGCATTTAGGTCTTTTTTCATGCATTACATTTGTTCATAGATCCATATAATTATTGTATTACATGTTTCAAAATAATATTAAAAATATTGCATATCTTAGTTAGTAATCATTGCATCTCATCTAGATCAATTCATTTCTTGTTTATGCATTTACATTGATGAAAAATCCAAAAAAAAAAAATCATTTCATGCATGTTTCTCTTTTAGTCTTGAAATGCATCTATTTTCTCAAGGTGGTAGTGGCTTAGCTTCCCTTTTATCACTTTATCCCACTTCTAATGACCCCCCCCCTCCTCTTCATGAGGCCATATTGGTGCAAGAATATATGTTTAACCCTTCTTTCAATAATCTCTCTCTTTAGGGAGATGTATTGAAGTTTGATGTTAACTCTTCTTTTGATATGTTCTTCCCCCATGAGCATACCTTGCTAAAATTTAAAAATTCCCCTTGTGACACCTTGCCTTCTAGGAATGAAGCCTTTATTAATTATGTTTATACTTCTCCTAAAGTTTTCAATGATCTCCCTATTTGGGATGAACCACTAGATGAGAACGTTGACTATTCGCTCCCTTGTGAAACAACTGTGGTCCAAGAAGATGATATAATGGTTGACATTTCTTCTACTTCCTCTAAAGATGACACATTCATGCTTTAAGTTTCTCCTTCTCCCAAGATATACCCACTTTATGAGGATAGTTTAGAGTAAGAGGAGGATATTATAAACACCTTTCTCAATTTCACCTTACCTTCATTAAAGAAATACCATAATCCCTCTTCTAATGACATCTTGGAAGAAGAGGATAATTTACTCCCTTGTATTGATGAACCCATGAACAATAAATAGCTTGATCAAGTCAATGTTATTGTTCATGCTCAACCTATGTTTTCCAACAACCCTGTGATAACAATGATAGGATGCACTCAATTAAATTCATTCCAAACACCTAAAAAACCTATGGTTACTATTAAGGGTTATCCTCAACATTCTCAAACATTCACTAGAATTGTGATTATGGTTAAAGGATAAAATCTTCAAAGTTGTTTTCAAACTTCGAATAAGACAATTATAACAATGAAAGGAAAATCAAGGAATCCTTTGGAGTTTATCAAGGAATATCATGTGGTGGATTGTGTCTATGGTACAAGAAACAATCCTCAACCTACTAATCTGCTTGTTCCTACTTGTCTCCAACCTTCTCTTGAAGTGCGTTACTCTATAGAACCATGGAGGAGAGATCAAGAGAATCATGGATGAAATAAACTAGGCAAATTATGTTGAACTATATTATCCATGAGAGAGAGAGAGAGAGATGGTCTAGCAATTGTGATATGATAGTTCCACCCATCAAAGAGAGGAGGCGGTCAGTCAAATGACCAAATATGTGCGGTCAATCAAAGGACCAAATATGTGCAATTAGTCAAAGGACCAAATGTGTTCGGACAGTCAAAGGACCCAATGTGTATGGACAGTCTAAGGACCAAATTTGCTCAAAAAAAGGATAGGTAAAATGGTCTAGAAAATTATGTTATGGAACCACCTTCCTAACTTGTGCTTCCTCCTCCACCCTGTCTTCCTCAACATCTTGGAAAGGAGTATGATTTGGTGGAGCAATTAAGTGCTACTCTTGTTAAGATTTCTCATTGGGAACTTCTTCAAACTTCTCCTACATATCATGAAGCCTTGCAAATAGATTTAAACACTCGTCCAACTCCACCACCTAATCAAGATAATATCAATTCATTTTTGGAATGTATGCATGCTACACCTATCCCGACTCAAATTGTCTTTACCAACAATGATTTAGTTTCTAAATAAGTTCAAGATCAACATGATACCCTTGTGGTGGTTATCCTTATCAATGGTAATCTCATTTGTAGGACCTTAATTGATAATGGGTCTAGGATAAATGTTTGTAGTGTGGACATGTTGAAAGAGATCAAAGTTGATGTTTCAACTATTAAACTTGACTACATTCCTATTCGTGGCTTTGACATTATTTCTAAGAAAAAATTGGGCATTGTCACATTGCCTATTAAGGTAGGTCTCTCTATTTTAGATATTCCTATTCATGTGACTCTTGGACCTCTTAATTACAATCTTCTTTTCGGTAGACCTTGGATACATGTCATGCATGTTGTTCATTTCACTCTTCATCGAAAAGTCAAGTTTATCTACAACAATCTAATGTACACACTTATGGTAGATGACAGACCAAATATTTGTTTGAATACTGAGTCAAGCAATATGTCTATTGAATAAGAACCTAAGTTAATTACTAGGCCTAAACAAAAAAATAAATTAAGTCAAAATCTTATGAATCTTCCTTTCTGCATGTATCACTGATATCATGATCACTCTACTAATGAATGTCAAGCTTTACATTAAAAAATTAAACAACCCCTTGATAATTACATTATTAACAATGAGTCATTTTTCACTATTGATTCCTTTAAATAGCATCCAAGTCCCTATTATGTTGATCCCCACTATGTAGCATTGTTAGCCTATTCCTTGGGGGCTCATTGTGATGCATGGTGTGCTCATACTTTGTGAGTAGGATAATAGGTAATTTTTATCATTGTCTCCACAGTTTGGGGGAAATGGTATTCTACCGATCTCTCTCATCCTTTTCAAGGATCCACTTTTCCCTTGATTAAGCGATATATATTTATCATGTGATATCCAATATTACATAGAAATGTTGGTTTGCATTAATGATATGCATCCATGATAATAACCTTTTTCACGATTCACTATTAGGTTTCCATGGTAAGAAAGTCCCTTATCTTAGAGACTAAATAGTGTGTCATCCTTTACAAGGATCCCTTTTACACTTCTTGCATGGTATCTCTTTGCATCTATCCCTTCCATGACCTTATAGGAGTTGTGATCACTTTGGTTTAGATTGGGTGTTGCTTGTAGATATTGTCTTGATGTTGAAACTACTTTATCCCTGTTCATCATTTCCTTGAGATGTCAAAATAATACTTATTTTTTCGATCTTAAGGGGGGAATACATAGCCTCCATATTGCATATATCTTGTTCACTTTAATCACGAAAAAGAGAGAACACTAGCATAACACAATTTGGTACGACCATATCATTCTCCTTTTCACATATTCAGGATTGGTCGACTAGCATAACATAATTTTCTAGACCATTTGACCTATCCTTTTTACGAACAAATTTGGTCCTTAGACTGACCATACACATTTGGTCCTTTGAATAACCGAACACCTTTGGTCCTTTAACTAACTGTACATATTTGGTCCTTTGATTGACCACACATATTTGGTCCTTTGACTAACCGCCTCCTCTCTTTGATGGGTGGAACTATCATATCACAATTTCCTAAACCATTTCCCCCTTCTCTCTCTCTTTCATCTATCTCTCATGGATAATTTAGTTCAACATAATTTGCCTAGTTTATTTCATCCATGATTCTCTTGATCTCTCTTCCATGAGGAGAGATCATGAAGTCTTAACTTATCTTTTATATATGTTCTTTCTCTTTTCAGGTGATCACTTGTGCTCTTGTAATAGCTTTCTGAGTATGATATTAGTGGTTGAGACATTTTCTCTAGTAAGGTCTCTTCAACTAGTTGAATTGGAATCTTAGTAAGCTCTAGGCATTTGCTATTTTTTTGTATCCTTTATGTGGATGTATGAGTTAAGATCCTTATTTTGGGGTCCCACATCCTTAAACTTAATGATGTCCTCTCTCTCTCTCTCTCTCTCTCTCTCTCTCTCTCTCTCTCTCTCTCTCCCTCTTACCATGAGCATGAGGTGGACTCATACTCCTACTAAAGTGGGGGGTTAAATGTACTAGCCTAAAGACTAATAACCCTTATTAGGTGCTCATTTTAAGCCTCATTTTAACATGTATGGGTTCCCACATTGATTTCACATACTTCTAGCCCTTGTGCATCATTCAAATCAACATTATTTGTTCAAAACTTGATAATGACTCTAATTTATATGCATTATTCCCCAATTATCCATCCATTCATATAATTCATGTCCCATATAGGACCTATTAAACCCCATTTTGGTGATTCCTAGATTTGAAGGTATGCATGCTTTATTTTCTGCACCTTTCATGCTCTTTCCCTAAAACTTTTTACACTTTCCTAGACCCAGGATCACTATGAAATCAACCCTATTGGGACTAGGAATACCTAATTAGACCTAGTCCTGGACAAGATTGACCCAAGTCAGCCTTGTCCTTGGGGATTGGTTTTAAGTGGGCTCTAGGCCCGATGCGAAGGTGTTTTCTCCTAATTCTTTTCCTAGTTTGACCCCGCAAATATGAGCCCCAAAATATGTATAAAAGGAGACCTATTCCCCTCATTTAAACATCTATTACATACCTAAAATTCAAGATAAATATTCATGCAAGTAATCTATTATAGATTAGAGAGATCCAAGTTCAAGCAATCATCCATTATCAATCACTCAAGACCATCAAACATTTAAGTGCAAGGAAACCATCAAGCATTTCAAGATCATAAAAAATTTAAGTGCAAGGAAGCCATCAAGAATTTCAAGTCTTAAATCCATCCTTTCTATCATGCATTCAAGTTATTCCCCTCTACAGATCTATCATATTTCCCCATTGGAGATCAAGGAAAGGAGTTTTCAATGAAGGGAGGGGGTCTACAATCATCCATCAAGTCTTATTCTTCTCTTTCTTCCTCAATCCAACACTGTGAAAAAATATAACATTAATCATTCAAGGGTTTAGTTTCACGGTATTGTGGAGTCCAAGTTGCTGCATCAACACTTGTGATAATCTCCAAAGAGGCATTGCATCATTGAGGTATAAGGTGATTTGTGTTTTAGATATAGATTACATTTCCTTATGAAACTTCAATTTCATTTCAAGGTCAATTCCTAAACAGGATATTGACCAAGGAAAGCCCCTTTCCACAACCTTTTACCCTTATTTCTTTTGTGTAGGAACATGTTTTCAGGTTTTAGATCCAGAATTTTAGAGTTTCAGGACCAGTGGTTGATCTGCTACAAATTCCATGAATTTTTGAGTCTGTACGACAAGGCCAAATTTGTGGGACTAGGCCAAATTGAGTTGACACTGTCCTTTGGATTTGCAAATTTCATAGTCAAAATACACATGTCTCAGATTTCTAGATCCATAACAGTTTTTTTTTTTGACAGTTTTGAGACAATCATTTCCAGATTTGAAGTTTATTCCTCCCTCATGGATTCAAGGTGAGTTCATTCTTTCTTATTTTCATCTTGCATTTACTTTTATGCATAAGATCTGATATCATATCTTACTAGTAGTCATTTCCTTTATCATAACATAAGTCTCCTTCATACTTTTACATATCATAATCACACTTTATTCAATAAGGAATACCCAAATACCCCTCTTACCTAGATCTTGAATTTGCACCCCTTCGTCCTTTTGGGTTAATGCTAATCATATTTATGTAAGGGTGGGTTTATATTCCAATGCACAATATGATTTAGTGAGTGATGTACATCCTAGAATTTCTCACTATTTCCTATTGTATATTAACAATGGCCAAAATAATATCCAACATGGGCCTTTCCTCTTCCCTATTTATACAAGAATCCTCAATAAACAAGTTTACAAAAAATTGTGTTGCTTCCTAGGAAATCTCCCTGTAACAGGATTGAAGAACTCCTTCAGAAGATATGAGAGAAGTAATATAATTCGCTTGTCTCTTTTATCACATTGTATTATGAAAAAACTTTGTGTTCTTGTCCCCTTCTTGAAGCCACTTAACTCGTGACTTTTGTTTCTAGTATATCTCCTCGCTGAGTTCCCATTCCTCTAACTCTTTTATAGCTACCGTCTCTTCATTGAAAAGAGCACCTGATAAGCCTTGGTCCCTGATTCGATGGGTGATAGAGTTCACTCAGTCCTGAGTAAACCTTTTTGCAAAAAAAATATATTACCAAAACATTCATGTTCCATCTCTCTAACTTATACTTGATGTATTGCAACTGCTTAACAAATGAGTACATTGTATTACCAAAGGTAACCTGCCCCTCAATTCCCAACTCCATCATAAGATCCTAAAGATAAGGGTCATGAAGCCACATCAATTGAGACTTAAATGATGGATTCTTTGCGACCTGAAAGGTAGAAGCAGAGAGCTTGATTGGCCAATGATCAAAACCTTTCCAATCTAAGATCTCTAAGGAAGTATCCCAATTATTACCCAACCAATAGAAATAAATAATAAATCTATCTAGTCTCTCGACTACGCCTCCACTCCACATCTTCTATTGTTCCAAGTTGTACTATCCTAAAAGGTGAGCACTTAATTAGTGTTCTTTTTAAGGACCATTTTGCGCTCATTTTAGTAATAGGACCTTATGTGGGCATTTAAATTCAAAATTGGGTCATTGTTCTTCTCTCTTTCCATCTCTAGCTTGCTTAAAATCGAGGTCAGCCCCTATTTCTAGGTGTGTTCCTCTATTTTTCCTCTCATCACTTAATTTATTTCACCACCTAGGCCCTGTGTCATTATTAGTTGTCTTTTTGACCTTTTTGATCCCCGAAACTAGCTGTGATTTAAATCCCCACATCTACACATTCTACAAAGCCCACAAAATAAAATTGAGCCCTGATTGGAGGGTACACAACATTTCAAATTATCTTCAACTAGGTGCACAACATTCTAGGTGTTGTATACCCCCAAAAAGTGGCCTAAATTTATGGAGGGGGCCTATCCGGATAATGGATGCGAGATTCATAACTATGGTCGGCTTGGGTGAGGTTAAACCCCCCAAGATGTAGTGAGAAGTATATAGGCCCCTAATTCTCCTTATTTTGGATCTCAATTATTTAATTCATCAACTATATGCAAGCAATAGCGATCTAGCAAGTAATCCAATCTTCAAGCAATCAATTAAAGAGTTTTGTGCAAACAATTGAGTGAATCAAGATCATTAAGAACTACAAGGCAATTGAAGAAAATTCAAGCATACAAGGTATTTTTTCTTGATGGGTCTGACTTATTTCTTTGTTTTAGGTCAAGAAAAGGAGTTTTCGTCAAGGAGGGGTCATTTCGTCTATCAAATTACCTATCTTCTTCTCTTCTTCTCCTCATTTCAACATTGGCAAGTGGAGACATCTATCACACAAGGTTTTGTCTTTTCATGATTTCCTTTTTCATTTTATGCTGAGTCAAAATCTATTGCATAATCATGTTTGATCACATTGAAAGAGGTATTTGCATTGCAAGGGTACGAGCTACTTTATTTATCATATCTTATTACTATTCTATGTCTGCATACTTTATCTTTTATATTTCCAGGTTGATTCCTACATAAGGTTTTGATTGAGGCAAACCCCTCTATTCAACCTTCTTTCCCATTTTTCTCTGTATATGTACAGGTCAAGAAGTTGTAATTGCAAATCTGGACTCTGTAGATCCTAACATAGGTCCCTATATAATCTAGAGCACATTCACTAGGTACATAACATCCCAAACATTCTACATCGAGGTGTAGAACATTCCAAACATTCTGCACCCTCGTAGATAGGTTCAAACTTTCAAGACAAGTCATAGACAGGTTACAGAGCTTAGGTCTAGAAGTACATGCACTTTTTGGATCCCAACAGTCATAAAAATAACATCTCCTTCTCTCTTACCAAGGTACACACAATTTATCTTCATTTTCCTCCTTAGAAAAATATACCTTCCTTTTAGACATTTTCCAAAAAATCAAATATCTACTAATGGTAATTATCTTTGTCTTTTTCATCATAGTAATAGACGTCCTCTTACTGATTGTGTGGAATTTAGGAATTTTGTTCAATATTTGGTAGATAGATGTCTTCTTACTTCAACTAAAAATCTTATACTCTTTCTTGAAATTACAAACATAACTTAGTATTTGTCGACCCTATTTTGTTATTCCCCATCATGTAATCTTGGATTCTTACAAAGCTCTTTGTACTATATGATGTAAACTATCAGAGAAATATAATAGGTCTTCTTCCTTGTCATGTCGTCCTTGGGGGGAAAGTTCTCCCTCTCTCTTCTTTCTCAAATGTTCGTTATCTCTTTGTTGGTTTCATTTATTATACTATGGCATCCTTCTATACATGGATTTCTCGTTGAAGATCTTTCTCTACATGAGAAATGCTTGCCTTCTTTTACAACCTTTTCCTTGCATTGGAGTGCATATCTCTTATAATGAATGTTACCATTAAGATGATGTAATATGTTTCTTTCATATATTTTTAGCTTCACGGTCAAAGGTAAGTCATTACCCCTTTGTTGTTTTGATCTCCCTTATAACGTGATATCCTTTCTAGCATGCATTTGTGGTTTTATGGAAGAAAAATTTCTTGCAACATTATGCCTGCTTGGGATTGCATTTCTATTTATATGAGATTCATCACTTAGGGTGTATAATGAATTATTTTTGCTTTGTTCCTTATGCTTGGGGGCAAGGTTTGATTCCTTCTCTCATCCCTTATTTTTATCTAAGGATCCACTTTTCCTTAACAAAGTGATATTTGTTAAACTTTGTGACATTCCTTTTCATATAGGGATTTGTTGCTATGATTTGGGATTAGCTCTTATAAAAGAGGTGTGCATCCTATATCATGGCCTGTTCCTTAAAGGGAAAAAAAAACTATGTTTATTTTAAACAAATACCCTTACTTAAGAGCTTAAAAGTGAGTTATCCTTCATTAAGAGTTCCTTTTTCACCTACTTGTGAGGGGGCTAAACATGATCATTCATGTTCTCCTCCCCTCTTCATCTTAAATATTTTCTCTTTGTTCAAGAACTCCTCTTGGAGGTAGATATCGTGTGCCAAATATCTCTTCCTTTGAAGGTTCTCTTTCCACTTACATACATCCTTTCATGATTATCTTTTACCTTTTATAACAAAGGTTTTTAACTCTTTGCATTTGGAAAAAAAAATACATTGTTGTTAAAGGATATCCTCTTATTGTTGGAAGTAGGTATCCTTGTTCTCTTTTTCCTTATGGTGGCTTCATAGACTTATGCCACCATCACAAGGAGGGGAATACATGCATCATCCTTGTATATTATGCAACAAAACTTGGTCCTTTGACGGACTATATTTCATGGATCCAAAAGACTGATCTGAAGTCACCTGAGCACAATTAAAGCTGCCATATGCATACAAACAAGCTTCGTTGAGCACAACCAAAGCCACCTCACACATAGAAACAAGCCACCATGTGCCCAAAGATTTGAAGGTAGAATTGGCTATCACTCTATAGTTCGCTAGACCACCAATTCTTCTTTCCCTTCTCTATCTTTCCTTCTCTCATGGATCACTTAACACTACATAGTTCACTAGTCTATTAGTTTCATGGTCTCTATATATCTTCCTTCTCTATGCTTTCACAACTATGCTAGTGGATTAGATCATGGAGTCTGTTCATCTTTGGTGATGCTCTTGTCCTATCTATGTGACAACTTATGGTTTTGCAATAACTTTCCAAACATGATGCTAGCAGTCGGGATATTGTCTTGATCAAGGTCTCTTAAACTAGTTGATTTTGAGTTTACTAAACCTTTTTGTTGTCTCAGTTGTTTGTTTGTTTTTTTTGTTTTGTTTTTGTGTCATTGTTCATGGATGTATGAGACAAGATCCTTTGTTTGGGGGATCATGTCCTTAAAATTAGTGATGTCTTATCTCCTTGCAATCAATGATAATCTCTCTCTCTCTCTCTCTCTCTCTCTCTCTCTCTCTCTCTCTCTCTCTCTCTCTCTCATGAGCATGAGGTTGTCTCGTAATCGCACTAAAGTGGGGGCTAAATATACTGACCTAAGAAGTAAGCACTTAATTAGTGTTCATTTTAAGGACCATTTTGCACTCATTTTAGTAACAATACCTTATGTGGGCATTGAAATTCAAATTTGGGTCCTCGTTCATCACTCTTTTTCCCTCTATCTTTCTTAAAATTGAGGTTAGCCCCTATTTCTAGGTGTGCTCCTCTATTTTTTCCTCCAATCACTTAATTTATTTCATCACCTAGGCCCAGTGTCATTATTAGTGGGTTATTTTTACCTTTCTGAGCCCTAAAACCAACTATGATTTAAATTCCCACATCTACACATTCCCCATAGCCCACAAAATTAAATTGAGCCCTGATTAGAGAGTGCAAAATGCTTCAAACATTCTGAACCCAGGTCAGGTGCACAACATTCTAGTCATTGTGCACCCCACAAAAGTGGCCCAAATTTATTGAGGGGGCCCTACCCGAACAATGGATTTAGAACTGTGGTTATCTTGGGTAAGGTTAAACCCCAAAGATGTAGTGAGAAGTATATAACCCCCCTACTTCTGCTTATTTTGGATTCAAATTCTTTCATACATCAACTATATGCAAGCAATATAGATCTAGAAAACAATCCAATCTTCAAGCAATCAATTCAAGAGTCTTGTGCAAGCAATTAAGCGAATCAAGATGATCAAGAAATACAAGGAAATTGAAGGCAATTCAAGCATCCAAGGTGGTTTTTCTTCATGGATCTAACTTCTTTCTCCATTTGAGGTCAAGCAAATGAGTTTTTATCAAGGAGGAGCCATTTTGTCTATCAACTTCCCTGTCTTCTTCTCTTCCTCTTCTCACTTCAACATTGGTAAGTGGCAACATCTACCATACAAGGTTTTATCTTTTCATGATTTCCTTTTTGGTTTTATGTTGAGTCAAAATCTATTGTATAATCATATTTGATCACATTGAAAGAGGCATCCACATTGCAAAGGTATGAGCTACTTTATTTATCAGATCTGATTGAACATTGTTCCATGTCTACATACTTTATCTTTTATATGTCCAGGTTGATTCCTAGATAGGGGTTTGACTAAGGAAAACCCCTCTATTCAACCCTCTTTCCCATTTTTTGTTTGTAGGTACAAGTTAAGAAGATGTAATTGTAGATCCAGACTCCATAGATCCCGACATAGGTCCCTGTAGAATCTGGAACACATTCACCAGGTACAAAACATACCAAACATTCTGCATCTAGGTGTAGAACTTTACAAACATTCAACACACAGGTGCAAAACATTCCAAACATTTTGCACATAGGTTTAAAGCATTCTGCACCCTAAGAAAAAGGTTCAAACTTTTAGGATAGGTCACAAATAGGTTACAAATTTCAGATCTAGAAGTACAGGTACTTCTGGGATCCTGTCAGTCAGAAAAAATAACAACATAAACAACATCTCCTTCTCTCTTTCCAAGGTACACACATTTCATCTTCATTTTCCTCCTTATCATTTTCAAATTTCAGTAGCTTTAATTCATAAAACACATACATACATACAAAAAGGAATACAAACCCCTAAGACCTGAATCTGGTATTGGCATCACTCTATCCTTTCTTGTGGTATTGATCTATTTTGACTTGAGGTGGATTCGTATTCTTAATGTACAGTGTGAATTTGGGGAGACCTTAGATCCTATTAGGCGATCCCATTTTCTCTAGTACTTTAGTAAACATTGTTAGTAATAACTGAGAGGGGGGGGGGGGGGGGTGAATCAGTGGCCTCAAATTTATCCTTTGAACTTAACCCCCAATCAATAAACCTCATATTATTATGTCCCTACAAGATGCATGCCATGAAATACTACTAAAGATTAATTGTCTGTCGGTTTGCTTTGTCAATCCTTATTCTTTCTTGATTACCGATAAGCATTATAACTATTTACCGAAACTCAGTAAATACGCAGAGTATACTGATCAATCCAGAGTTAGCTATGTAAGATGCAAGACAATAAAGAAATGAATCATACACACATAACACATGATTTTTTAACATGGAAACCCTGTTAAGGGAAAAACAACTGGGACCGGTACCCCAAATTTTCACTCTTTTGAAGTGAGCCCTGTTAGGATCCAACCCTGTTAAAGGTTTAAAACACATTGTTAAGTGTGACCTTGTTAGAGGATTTTATACATAGAGGTTGTCACTTAGTATCGGGCATCTATTGCTACCATCCTTGAATCAGCCTCCTTGTTAGACTATCAATAGGTATCGGGAAAGTCCAATGCTACTTTCATGAATCAACCTTTTTGGCACTCCTTGAGATGTACCTCAATATATATAGAAGATTGTTAAGTCCTACTCGGTTAAGAGACTTGATGCTTCAATAGTTAAACTGAAACACTATGACATGTTCATATTGCAACTTTGAATTGCAGATTTCCAGATCTATTTAAGTGCATTACCTCTCTGACCAATGTATCAATTAATCCTCGTGCTCCGTACTTTATGCTTTGTGATGTTGTGCTCACTGTTCATCGGTGTCTGCAAAATTCCTTAGCTCTTCCTTCAGCTTGTTTGATCAAGACTGCATGAAGTTTTTCTTCATCAATTTCTCTTCAACATCCTCTTTTTATTCACTCCCCTTAATCCCATTCATAAATGAATTAAGCTTGTCTCTTATATAGACATAATATTCATTGTTTCTTGATTCTTGATTCTTGGCGTGAAAAATAATCCAGCAAATTAGATTTAAAGCATAACTCCTTATTTGTCTCGTAGATATCTTCTTGCCAACTGTACAAATCATCTTTAAATCAATCACTTATCTCTAGTTGAATAAAACAAAGTAGACAACCAATTAAGTCTATTTTTATCTCTGCCAGCTAGATATTTTATCATTTTCTGAACTCTCTGTTTCGTCGGTCACCATTGCAGTTAGTTGTAGGTGACAAATGACAATTCCATCGGTGAGACTCCAGTTAGCTTCATGATCTTCATCCGTCGGGCATCATTGGAATTTTACTCGTCGGGCAACACTGTCTTTTGCTCGTCGGGCAACCTTCTGGCTTTGCTCGTCGGGCATCCTGTGGTTTTTCTTCGTCGGGCAACACTATACTTCTGTTTGTCGGGTATCACTGTGACTGTTCTTCTTTGCTCTATCCGCCAATGTGCACTCCGTCGGTGTTGTTTGTCACTTAGTGAATACTTGACTTTTATGCATTGCTGAAAGCATAACCTTTGTTCCTTTGGTTTTCTAAAGTCTTTAGCATTATGTACATGACCGTATAGATGATATCAAGTTGACATCAATGACAATACAATACATTAACTGATTTAATGCCTTGCATTATCTTCAACTTAACATTGTCAAACATTCAATTAGTTACATGTCATCAATCTCTCCCTTTGGCATTGATGGCAACATACTATATTATCACACTATACTATTTCTAATACAATATGAAATACAACTGTTGAGATTCATCAAACTACTAATCTTTTTGTTCTAATAACCGATAAATGTCTGACCATCGGTAAACTCTATTTTAGCTTAGATTTGATTCTTGCATCTCTTTGTCTTCTGATGTGTTGTGTTCTCTCCTTGTGTCAATTTCTCTCCCTTGATTGTTCTTCTCTTTTGATGTCTTTTTCTCTTGTCAGCAACTCTCCCTTTGTATAATCTTTCCATACAATTTATCTCCCTAAGGATATAATCTCTCCATGTTGGAGTAATGTGATAGTGGATAATCTCTTTCCCTTTCCAGAAATATCTGATAATATGGATAATTTCTCTCCCTTTGACAACAATGCCAAACAAATATCTTACAAATATTTGACATTCATGTCAAACACTCATTTCTCTCCATCCATAATATATTCCTTGAATTTCCCTTAT
>MU224958.1:2398249-2426615 GCA_018584345.1 Thuja plicata | reverse complement strand
CTTAGCATGCATGACTGGATTCTTGGAAATGTTTATTGCACTGGTGTTATCACAATAGATAATTACTGGTTCTAAGATCTTCATATGCATACCTTCCAGTAACTATTTGATCCATGCAATATTTGAGTAATTTGCAGTAGCAGCAACATACTCTACTTCTGCAGTAGACTGAGAGATGCATCCTTGCTTCTTGCTAATCCATGTGACAAGTTTGTCACCCATAAAGAATGCTCCTCCAATTGTGCTCTTCCGGTCATCAAGATTTCCAGCCCAATCAGCGTCGGTAAACACCTTAAGATCAAATTTGCCTTCTCTTCTATACCATAAGCCATATTCCTTAGTATTCTTCAGATATCTTAAAATTCTTTTTATAGTAGTCATATGTGATTCCCTGGGGTTAGTAGAAAATCTTGCAACTATTCCTAATGCATGTGCAATATATGGTCTAGTGTGTACAACATACATGAGTTTTCCAATCATTGATATGTACAAAGTCTGATTTACCTCTATTTTCTTGTCCTCCTTTGTCAAATTACATCTAGTAGCCATCGGTGTTCCAACTGGTTTCGAATCTTCCATCTTGAATATTTTCAGGACCTCTTTAATGTATCTGGACTGTGTAATGAAAATACCTTCACATTGTTGCATGATCTGTAGACCAAGAAAGAACTTGATCTCTCCAAACATAGACATCTCAAAATCTTTTCTCATCTCATTAGCAAAGGATTTGCATAGCATATCATTGCCTCCAAATATGATTTCATCAACAAATATTTCAGCAATCAAAGTGTTAGCATCAGTATCTTCTTTCAAATAAAGATTATTGTTTTCACTAGTCCTCAAAAATCCAATACTTATAAGATACGAATGAAGTCGTTCATACCAGGCTCTAGGAGCTTGTTTTAATTCATACAAGGCTTTATGAAGTCTACATACCATGTTTTTCTTGTTTGGATCTACAAACCCTTCTGGTTGCTCAATGTATACCTCTTCTTCAAGTATTCCATTTAGGAATGCAGACTTGACATCCATTTGATATACCTTGAATCCTTTATAAGAAACATAAGCAAGTAGTATTCTTACACCTTCTAACCTAGCAATGGGTACAAAGGTCTCTCCATAGTTAATACCTTCCTCTTGTGCATACCCCTTTCATACTAGTATTGTTTTGTTTCTTGTGACTTCTCCATTCTCATCCAGCTTATTCCTAAATATCCATTTAGTACTGATGACATTCTTATCATCTGGTCTTGGCACAAGTGACCATGTCTTTTTCTTCTCAATCTGCTCAATCTCATCATTCATAACACTTATCCATTCTTCATTATCAAGTGCAGCATTGACAGATTTTGGTTCAAACTCACAAATTAAACAATTTGAGTTTAAAGACTTACTTCTTGTTCTTGTACCAACTTTCTTATCTCCTATAATCTAGATCTCTAGATGGTTCCTTCTTACATATCTTGCAAGTATAGGTACAACTCTTTGTCTATCAGCTTAATCATCATTTTGTCCTTCATTGTGTTCTTCATCACCTTGCACATTATTTTGATCATTATCCCGACCGTCGGTATTTACAGCCTGACCGTCGGTTGCAACATTATGTTGTTCGGGAATTAAGCATTGTTGCTTGGGCAGAGTGTTGGGTTCTTCACAGCTTACAAACTTGTTGTAGTCCTCTGGTTCTTTTTTGCTTTCCAGCTCATTCTTTTCCGCAAATTCATCTATCTCTACATTTGCACCTTCAACAATTTTGTTAGAGGCCTTGATAAGACATTTATAAGCCTTGCTTTTGGTGGAATACCCTAGAAAGATACCTTCATCACTCTTGGCATCAAGATTTCCATTTCTATCAGCCTTTAAGATATAACATTGACTACCAAATATTTTGAAGTAACTTACATTGGGTGTTTTACCATACCATAGCTCATAGGGTGTTTTCTTTGTGTCTTTCTTCAAATTTACTCTGTTTAATGTGTAGACAACAGTACTGAAAGCTTCCCTCCATAAGATTTGGGTGATGCCTTTCTGTATCATTAGTGTTCTAGCATAATCAACCATTGATCTATTCCTTCTTTCATCAATCTCATTTTGTTGTGGTGTCCTTGGTGCAGAAACCTGTCTTTTTATACCATGCTCATTATAGAAATTAGTGAATTCATCTGATATAAACTCTCCTCCTCTATCTGATCTCAAAAATTTCAGATCCTTACCACTTTGTTTCTCTACCATAGCCTTATACCATTTAAACATCTTGAATGCTTTAAATTTATCTTTTAGAAACATAACTGTCATCATTCTAGAGTAATCATCAACAAAGAGAATAAAGTATCTATCTCCGTAATAACTCTTTGTCCTCATTGGTCCACATAGATCAGTATGGACTAATTCTAGAATATCATCAGATGTATGGGTTTTACTTTTGAAACTAGACTTTGTCATCTTACCTTTTTGACAATTCTTGCACATGATTTTGTCGGGCTTTGACATCGTCGGTAAGCATCTTACATTTCTCCTTCTGCTTATTTTCATCACGTTGTCGAAATTCAAATGACACAATCTTTTGTGCCACAACCATATGTCTTCGTTTCTAGTCATTAAGCAAGTGGTGTTAGTATCATTCAGATATAATAAGTTATCTTTAGTCTGTTCACCGGTACCAATCAGTCTTCCTGATTCATTGAAGATCTTTGCCTTCTTATTCTCAAATGCTACTCTGTGACCTGAATTATTTAGCTGAGAAACACTCAACATATTACAATTCAATCCTTTTACCCAATAAGCATTTTCACATTTAATTAGGTTATTCAACATCATAGTTCCTTTACCTTCAACTGGACAAGGTGTATCATTACCCATTCTTACTGTACCACCATTATAATACTCAAAAGTGTTAAACTTTTCTTTGTCACTAGTCATGTGGTGAGTGCAGCCACTATCTATAATCTAGATGTCATTCTTGCTAACCTTAGATATGAGTGCAGATTCTACACACCTTTCATCTTCATCTGCATCATCTTTCACAGCCACAAACACCATCTCGATGTCTTCATCGGGTTCGGTGTTAGTATCTTCATCTTTGCAAGCAGCTAGGTAGCTGACTTTCTTGCCTTTGTCCTTGTAGTCTCAGGTATCTCTTCTTTCTGATTGTCGGTAACTTCTGTAATCCTTGTTATCATCTCTGTCAGATTTCTTCTCAAAAGATCTATCATTAACTCTGTCATATTTTCTTCTATTAGGACATCTTGTAGCAAAGTGTCCAATCTATTTACAATTAAAGCATACAAGTGGTAACTTGCCTTTGTATTTACCTTTGCCTCTCTGCATTATTCTAACCACAAGTGCTTCTATTTCATCTAGATCTTCTTCTTCACTTTCACTTTCACTATCTCTTCTAGATGCGTGTCTATGACTTGATTTGCTTATTCTCATATAAGATTTAAATGCATACTCTAAGTTTGGTAAGACACTATTATCAAAGTTATTAATCTCAAATGAAATCAGTCTACCAATTAAACTATCAAGAGTAACTGTATTGTTTGCTACTGCTCTAATTTCTTGAATGGCAGAAACTCTAATAGCATATATAGGCAGTAAGGTTCTTAAAATTTTACTTACCACTGTCTCCTCTTCAAGTGTACCTCACACTCCTCATACAGTATTGACTACTTCTTTGATTCTTGTGTTGTACTGTGTGATGTTTTCTCATTCTTTCATTCTGAGATCATCAAACTTTCCTCTAAGGCTTTCTGCCTTGGTTCTCAGAACATTTGTATCACCTCCATGTACAAGCTTCAGTTTGTCCCACATCTTCTTTGCAGTTTTGCAATCTTTGACATCTTCAAATTCAACATCAGAGAGTGAGGAAGAAAGATCTATGACCATGCAGTTGTGCTCATGCTCCTCTCTCAATTGATCTACTGTCAATACTCCTGTGGGCAACACATATTCAATATCTAGGAATTGAGTAACATCGTTACCAATACCTGATAAGTGGAGTCTTATCCTGCTTTTCCTTGAAGCAAAGTTGTCTTTGTTCAACTTGGGTACATCTTGTCTGTTCATCTTGTGATCTTGACTTAGGTCTTGAAACCTTCCTTTCTAAGCACGCAAGCTCTGATACCAATTGTTAGTAATAACTGAGAGGGGGGGGGGGGGGGGGGGGGTGAATCAGTGGCCTCAAAAATTTATCCTTCAAACTTAACCACCAATCAATAAACCTCAGATTATTATGTCCCTACAAGATGCATGCCATGAAATACTACTAAATATTAACTGTCTGTCGGTTTGCTTTGTCAATCCTTATTCTTTCTTGATTACCGATAAGTAGTATAACTATTTACCGAAACTTAGTAAATAAGCAGAGTATATCGATCATTCCAGAGTTAGCTATGTAAGATACAAGACAGTAAAGAAATGAATCATACACACATAACACATGAATTTTTAACGTGGAAACCCTGTTAAGGGAAAAACCACTAGGACCGGTACCCAAAATTTTCACTCTTCTGAAGTGAGCCCTATTAGGAGCCAACCCTGTTAAAGGTTACAACATGTTGTTAAGTGCAACCTTGTTAGAGGATTTTATACATAGAGGTTGTCACTTAGTATTGGGCATCTATTGCTACCATCCTTGAATCAGCCTCCTTCTTAGACTATCAATAGGTATTGGGCAAGTCCAATGCTACTTTCATGAATCAACCTTTTTGGCACTCCTTGAGATGTACCTTAATATATAGAAGATTGTTAAGTTCTGCTCGGTTAAGAGACTTGATGCTTCAATGGTTAAACTAAAACACTATGACCTGTTCATATTGCAACTTTGAATTGCATATTTTCAGATCTATTTAAGTACATTACCTCTCTAACCAATGTATCAATTAATCCTTGTGCTCCATACTTTCTGCTTTGTGATGTTGTGCTCACTGTTTGTCGGTGTCTGCAGAATTCCTTAGCTCTTCCTTCAGCTTGTTTGATCAGGACTGCATGAAGTTGTTCTTCATTAGTTTCTCTTCAACATCCTCTTTTTATTCACTCCCCTTAATCCCATTCGTAAATGAATTAAGCTTGTCTCTTATATAGACATAATATTCATTGTTTCTTGATTCTTGATTCTTGGTGTGAAAAACAATCCAGCCAATTAGATTTAAAGCATAACTCATGATTTGTCTCATAGATATCTTCTTGCCAACTGTACAAATCATCTTTAAATCAATCACTTATCTCTAGTCGAATAAAACAAAGTAGACAACCAGTCAAGTCTATTTTTAGCTTTGCCAGCTAGATATTTTGTCATTTTCTGAACTCTCTATTTCGTTGGTCACCATTGCAGTTAGTTGTCGGTGACAACTGACAGTTTCGTCGGTGAGACTCTAGTTAGCTTCGTGATCTCCATCCGTCGGGCATCATTGGAATTTTACTCGTCAGGCAACACTGTCTTTATCTCATCGGGCAACCTTTTGAATTTGCTTGTCGGGCATCCTGTGGTTTTGCTTCATCGGGCAACACTATACTTATGTTCGTCAGGTATCACTGTGACTGTTCTTCTTTTCTCTGTCCTTCGGTGTGCACTCCGTCGGTGTTGTTTGTCACTTAGTGAATACTTGACTTTTATGCATTGCTGAAAGCATAACCTTTGTTCCTTTGGTTTTCTGAAGTCTTTAGCATTATGTACATGACTGTACAGATGATATCAAGTTGACATCAATGACAATACAATACATTAACTGATTTAATGCCTTGCATTGTCCTCAACTTAACATTGTCAAACATTCAATCAGTTACATGTCATCAAACATCCCATTGGATGGTTTTATATCCACCATGCTTAGAGACTCAATATTATCTCTAACCTTAGATTACCTCCCATTTTCTCATCAAGAGTAGAGATTGCATTAAAGTCCCTTACCATTTTTGAGATGAGGAGAAGTGAGAGTTTATGGTCTTCACAGTACCAAACTCTGCTAAATTTTCTTCAACTAGCTTCACCTTCTCTTGATCCTTCTTCCTTCCTACCTTAGGAGGCTTTACCAAAGCACCCTTTTTTAGAGCTTGCTAGTGAATTCCTAAGCCAGGTGGGGTCCCTTTACTTTTACCACTCTCTTTCACCTCCTTCCCCACACTTACCACATGGCATGGCAAGTGATGGGAGAGTTGTCGGCTAAAACTAAATATTCACTTGTTTATATTTCTTATAAGTTTTCCAATGGGAGCTCTGTAACCATATTCACACCTATTCCTTCCTCCAGTATTTCCACCTGCATAACATTATTCTCTTCCTTAGTTGGTGCCCCTACCTCTACAAGATCTTGGCTAATAGGGAGATTAACAACAACTCCATCAAATTGATCCAAATCATCCAAAGCATCAAACTTTTTAAAGACTTCTTCATCCTGCCTATCATTAAAAGCCCTCTTTTTACCTCGACCCTTGGTATAGATCCTGACTGGGATGAATCCTCTTTATCTTCTACCATGGGAGCTTTCCCTTTATCTTTCTTAGAGGGTGGACTATTCTGTCCAGATTTAGAGGATCCAACAAGTTTAAATTTAAGACACATCTGTTACAAATGACCATATTCATGACAAGCGTGATAGTGGAAAGGCAATGTCTAATAGTCAATCTGCTAAATCCACAAGCTAGATCCCATTTAAATTTCCATTATAATCAAGTAAAGGTCCATTCAAATCATTTTCGACATAAACGCAGGCATATGTGATTACCTTTTTCTCCATAGTCTGCCTTGAAGGACCCACCAATTTTCCTAGCTGCGCCACAATAAGAGTGAAAATGTTGTCTCTCCAGTATTCTAAAGGGATCTTGGTGAGTCTCACCCATACCAGAACCCTCAACGAAAGCTCTTCTAAAGGATTGAAACCAACATGCCATGGCTTCATGAATAGGCCCCCCTTCAAAGACCTTGTTCCTATCAAACATGCAATCGAAAATCACCAGAAAATATCTATTAGCCACTAGTAGCATGTTCATTTCTCCCTCTGGATTCCACATGCGATGAGCCCATGATACCAAGAAGGGCAAGGATACCCGAATCCCCAGAAACTTGCATATCAAGGCATGGATAGACAAGAAATCAATGTCCTCTTCCATAGAATCTGGCTGAATTACAATAATAGGCCTATTATCACTCTTAGCAAGTCAATCATTAACTTTCATAGGGCTAAAGCATCCTTCTCTAGAAGATTTCTCCTCCAAGCTAATATTGTTCACCCCAAAAATAACATTCTTGTTCATGACCAGGGAAGAGCACCTTCCAGTCATGACATCACATAACAACAAGCTCTTATCGCTAGAAGGACCTCCATTCAAAGCCACAAAAAAGTAGGACACCCCCACCCAATGCCAAGGGTTTGAACAAATAAACAAACCAAAAATCAGAATAGGAAGCGAGAGCTGAAGGAAGGCACAACTCGTAGATCACCAAATGCTAAAGGATAGATGAGAGGCTTGCAAAACCTCTACCCACACCCAGACTGTTAGCCAAGCACAAACACATAAAAGAGAAGAAAAAAAAGAGAAACCCCCCTCCGATCTTAGAAACAAACCACCCCTGAATATTGTAAAAACCCCACCGCCCATAGTAAATCAAAAGTTGAAGCACACAACAGGAAAATAGCACGCAACTAGGGAGAGACCCTAGCCCACGACCATGAAAACACACACGCTGTCGCTCTCCATCCGCTTCTCTATCTCCACTATCTCTAGCTCATATACACATACACTCCCTCTATGGCAAACATAACACGAGCGTATTCATAATAAAACTTTATTATCTTTTTGATTTAAAAGTTTTGTTTTAGCTTTGGTTGGATTCTTGCAAGTAGATGCATGTTTGAAGTGAAACTACCACTTCTCCATTGACGCCTTTTTTGCACAAACAAACATCATATTCTTAATGACCTACCAAATGGCCTTCCATGCTTCTTTAGCATACCCATTTCACACGAGATACAATTGCTAGTTATTTATAATTGAAATTCAAAATACAAAATACAAAATTGGAAAATAAATAAATTATGATTTATTACACGGCATCCAAGTTTACACGATCAACACATTAATTGCCCAAAGTAGATTTGGAAGATTAGTTTTGTTAGAGCAAATAAAAAGTCCGTTTCTGTTCATCATGAAAACGAAATAAACGCATGTTCGAACTCAATGTGCAATTTCGGAGGAGGGAAAACTACAAAGCAGCCTTCACTGTCTGGTTAGGTTTTGGAGCTCTCCAACCAAAAAATTCAAAAGATGATAAGCAAAGAGGGCTGTCGAGTAGAACTCCGTGAAGCCATTCGACAGCTGAGAGATCGAGGCCTTTACGCCGCTGCTAAATGGTAACTACCATAATATTTTTCATATTTTATGTTTCGTGCCCAATGGTTGTATATCGACTTTTTTTCTTTTTGGTTTAACGTTCTTGAGTGGGCGGGAAAATTTTCAGCGTGCTTAATTTCAATTACGAATGTCACCAATTTCCGGTTCTTGTTCTCTGCACTGAACTTCACTTCAATAATAATTGAGTTTGACGTTTATTGTTGTTGTTACTGTAAAGTGGACCAAGTATTCACCAAAGGCTTGTTGTGACTGTATAAATTCGACTATAGAGGTCAGTGAACAGTAGATAGTGATTTCTGTGCTCTGCACTCAATTTTACTGCAACTGTGATTACATTTTGAAGTATATTATTATTATTCTCGTAGAAAGGGGCTAAAAATGCACTCGCTTTTCTTAAGTTCCAGTCAATCGTAGAAGCAACTAAAGTAATGCACTGTGCAGTGATTTTTACTGAACATTGACAATCGTTGTGTCCGAAGATCATAGATTTTCTAAAATTCGGTCAATTACCCTTTTTTTTGTTTTTGAGGCAACCATAGACTTAGATGCCACGATCAAGGAGTGTTTTTTCAGTTGAAGCCTCTGGCCTCGTCAACTGGGATATGCTGCTTCTAATGTGCTGGGTGCAGTATTTTATCCAACGTTAGCACTTTATGATGCGTCCTGGTGTTTGAACAGTAAGCTGCATTTTGAAAGCCCATATTCTATTGCTACTTGAGCTCAGCCCATTTGATATATAACGAAGTTCATTGACATTATTACTGTAAATATTTAAAAAAGAATTTATTTGAAATTATTTTAAAATTCTGAGTACATATATTCAACCTTATCTGTGTTCTGTATTTATTTCCTGTACAGTAATGGCTCATTTTGAATTTTATGACATTATCATTATTATCGCTAGTACTATAAGAATAGCAATTTATGGTATTGTATTCTCGGATACATGCAACTGTAGAAGTAACTAGACCCTGTATTGAATTTCAATTCAACTGTGACTTCATTTTGATGTTTGTTGTTATTACTTTTGTACAAAAAGGCAGAATTTTTGCCTGATTTTTTTTTCTATACCACAATATCACTTTAGAAGCAGCCAAACCCCAATTTCTGTGCTCCTTCTTGGTTATTCACTGTAATAATGTTTGCGTTTGGAAGATCATTGCAAGAACTGCAACAAAAATCACACGATGTGTCTCCAATTAGCAATTTATATGCTTGATCCTTGAAGTAAATAAATGGCGATTTCTTTATTCTGCACCGGTTTGCACTACAATTATTGCTGCATTATTGGGATTATTGTTAGTGTAAGAATGGTAGAAAACTCCGGCCATTTCATTCTTAATACATACATTTGACACTGAAGTAAACAGTTAATTTTGTAGTCTGTTGAATTTTACTGTAACAGTGGCCACATATTTAAGAATATGATATTATTATTTTTATTTGAATTATAGCAAATAATTCGCTCAAATATATTCTCAATGAATACTTTTGAACCTGAAGCGAGTAAATAGTGATCTGTATATTCTATACAGGTTTTCAATGCAATAATTGCTGCATTTGGAAGGTTAGTGTTGTAATTCATGTAAGAACTACAAAACATACATTGAGTTTTATTCGTATTAAGTATATTTGATCATTACAAGTATGTTATTGGCAATTTGTATTCTGGACTAATATTCACTACATGAATGATTGAATTTTGAATATTAAAATTTAATAGTGGAACACTGGGAAATCCATTCCATTTATCATTTAATCCTAAAAGTTAAAGGCAAATGTTTTTGGTTATATTTTTGTATAAATTTCATTGCAGCAGTAGCTACATTTCGAAGTTTATGTTGTCATAATCTTAAGTTTGTCAAAAAATTCAGTTCATGTTATTCTCAATGCATGCATTTGACTTCAGAAGTAACCAAATTGCTATTTTTTACTTCTCATCCTGTATTGAATTTCACTTGAAAATTGGTTGCATTTTAAGATTATTGTTTCTCTTATTGTAAAAGTTTGGAAAGTTTATGGGTCCTCAATGAAAAGAAACCGCTATGTCTGTTCTGCACCAAATTTCAATACAATCATGTTTGAATTTCGAAGATGATTGTTATTACTATTGTAAAAATAGCCAACTGAAAACTTGTATTTATTCTTAAATGCATACATTTGACCATAACTGAATCCTAATTCCCGTCTTTTGTTCCGATTTTTCAATTCAACAATGGCTGCAATTTGAGGAACATTTTTATTGTTAGTGTAAGAATAATGAAAGATTTTAGCTGCAGTACATACATACAATCATCTAAAGTAAAGTAAACCTGATTTCTGTATTTTGAATAGAATTCCACTGCTGTAATGGCTGTATATATAAGATTATTATTTGTTTCTGTATTTATTTTTCTGTGCAGGGCTGCAGAGCAGTTGGTAGGGATAGAAGAGGAGGACAGAGTAGTGACACCGGTATCGGGGTATGTTCGGTCAGACAGAGGAAGTTCCACTGGCAGGAGGGAGCGCAGAGCATGGTCAAATGACAAGGATTTTTTGCGACGTGGTGGGTTAGGAGGAGTAGAATTGTATTCTACTCCTCTTGGCATGCGTACACATGTGGCTGCTTCTGGAAGTGGGTATGGTACACCTTTGTTTCAAGAAACAGAGATGGAGAATGATCGCCATATGCTTGCCAAGAGTTATATTGACACACATGAGTACCGGCGGGCTGCATTTGTGCTCAGGGAAGCCCCTGGAAAGAGGGCTTTGTTTTTACGCTGTTATTCTTTATATCTGGTAAGGCTCTGAACTTTTTTATGTACTCATTTGCAATAATTTCAGGGATACAAGATTTTCTTGAGATAAATTGTATGAAAAATTATTATTTGAACTTATATGAAAATGATGTTTTGTATGAAAAATTATAAGGTTTTGTGTTTTACACTGCATTTGTTTCTTTTTTCACAAGGCTGGGGAGAAGCGAAAAGAGGAAGAGGCGATAGAACTTGGTGGTCCTCTAGGAAAGAGTGATGGCCTCAACTGTGAGTTGGCTGGATTGGAACAAGAGTTATCGAGCAATTACAGTAATGGCACTCTTGATGCATTCGGAATGTACTTGTATGGTATTGTGCTACATGAATGTGGAAAGGATAAATCAGCCCGTGATGTTCTTGTAAAATCTGTTGATGCATATCCATGGAACTGGAGTGCGTGGCTTGAGCTACAGGCTTTATGTACAGATATAAGTATCCTAAACAGTCTTGAGTTGAAGGATCACTGGATGAAAGAATTTTTTCTTGCAAGTGCTTACCTGGAACTTCACAAAAACATTGAAGGTTTAGAAAAATATATGATGCTGCAGGAATTTTTTCCTTTCAGTGAGTATATTTCAGGTCAGATTGCATCAGGATTTTATAATTCGCGTGATTATGAGAGAGCTGAAAGCTTATATATGGATATGCTCAAGTATGATCCCTATCGTATTGATGGGATGGATATTTTTTCAAACATATTATATGTAAAAGAATCTTTTGCTTCTCTAAGCCACCTGGCACATAAAGTATTTTTAACTGACAAATATAGGCCTGAGTCCTGTTGTATAATTGGAAATTATTATAGTCTTAAAGGTCAGCATGAAAAGGCTGTTTTGTATTTCAAGCGGGCACTGAAGTTGAACAAGAACTACCTTTCAGCATGGACACTTATGGGGCATGAATATGTTGAAATGAAAAATACTCCAGCTGCTGTTGATGCTTACCGACGAGCTGTTGATATAAATCCAAGGGACTATCGTGCATGGTATGGCTTGGGACAAACCTATGAAATTTTAGCCATGCCCTACTACGCTCTTTATTATTATCGGCAAGCCGCTCTTCTGCGGCCTGATGATGCTCGCATGTGGATTGCTATTGGAAATTGCTATGATAGTGAACAATTGCAAATGCTCGATCAAGCCATGAAGTGCTATCTTCGGGCTTTGAGAAACAATGATAATGAAGGGATAGCCATGCATAAACTTGCAAAGTTGCACAGCCAGCTAGGGCGCCATGATGAAGCTGCATCGTATTACAAAATGAATCTTGACAGAATGGAAAATGAACAGAATGTTGGCCCAGAAATGATTGAAGCACTGCTATACCTTGCAAATTATTACAAAAATCGAAGAGACATTGAGGCAGCACAGATGTATTGCTCAAGACTTCTGGACTATGGTGGACCTGTAAGTTTTAACACATTTTTGCCACTTTCTTTCCCTTTACCAAATTTGTTTTTCTGAGGAAACAAATGCAAATTATTGCATTTTCTAATGGACTTACAGAGAGACACATCAGATGAGCTCAGTTAACTTCCTCAATAATTTATTACTTGTTATAATTTTCTGTCTATTTGCACCCTTGTTTAGTAAGCTAGAAATTTATGTTTCCATGGACCCAAAACTACTGTGTGACAGATAATTTGATAATTTCCAAGCTATTTATTGCATAGAAGCTTCAACTAAGATCTAACAGCTTCTGATTGAAAATACCATGACTTGGTCCTGCTTTTCTGGCATTATTAAGCATTATTAAGAAAGACCCCATCAGATTATTTTAGGAAACCGTTTGGAATAGGAAGGTGGTGCATTTTGTCTATATTGCTTCAAGCAGTGTTAAGAAGAGCTCAACAAGCAATGGAAGATTTATCAGCCTTAGTACTTTGTTAATTGAAAAGGTGTCCGATATTTTCTATGACCTCCCTTTTGACAGCTGCCCCAGCAAAGATAAGTGTAACATCATTATATAAAAATGAATCTTGTTTCTCAAAGCCAAACTCGTAAGACTTTAAATCTGTTATTGCCTTCCAAAGCATTTAAGGAATGGTTTGTCCTATAATTTACCTAGGTAGGTTTAGGGGTGATAGTATTATTTAGGTTTAACTAAATATTTTATCCTGTTGATAAAATGAATTGTTGATATGTTGAGTAGGTTGTTTAAACCACTCCCAAACATAGCTTGTAGTTGAGGAAAAGGAGGGACTGATAGCTTAAAGATAGGGGTATATCTCAAAAAATAGGTCAAAAATAAACTATGTAAATTGTATAAACACATCTATCTGTGTTTGATTAGTAAATATCATGTTACAATGATTGAATGCAAAATTGAAGATATGTTATCAGAGCCGCTAGACTGGCAAACTTGGTACAACAATGGAGGCAAGTTATGCTTTAGACTTGTCAGTGTTCTTCCCTAGGAACTGTAATAAAGCCAGCTTTGCTATTTGGAGGTTTTAAGGCATTTTTTAGTGGCAGTGTTAACTTGTTCAAATAAATGGGAAGGCATGTTGAAGGGAATGGTGGAGCCCTTAGAAACTTTAAATGCAGTTAATTTATTTTGTGCTGCACAACACATCAGGTAAGATCTGCAGGAAGAAAAAATGTCACTCTTTCTTTTGACAGAAACAGACTGACTGCATAGTGACAAGGAGTGGATTGGAATAAAAGAGAGGTTAGTGGGTGTCTTATGAGGAGTGGGTTTTAAATCAATTATAGTTATACAGGTCAGCATGAAAAGGCCGTTCTGTATTTCAAGTGGGCACTGAAGTTGAACGTGAACTACCTTTCAGCATGGACACTAGTGCAATTAATTTATTTTGTGATGCAACTCACATAAGATCAGATCTGCAGGAAGAACAAATGTCACTCTTTATCTTGACAGAAGCATCATGAGTGCATAGTGAAGGAGTGGATTTGAATAAAAGTCAGGTAATGTGGGTGTGTTAAGAGCCACACAATAACAAATATAAAGTTGCACAGCTATTGATGAAGTGTAAGGCACGAGGAGGAGGAGCGCTACAGCTCAGTAATGGTGCTTGGAGTGAAGCACTGTATGTTTCAATTTGATAGTATAATCTGATTTAGAGCTTTATTTTAAACTTTGATTTCTTATAAAATTTTACAGTTTAGTTTATTTCAAATTCTATATTAAAAAGAATACTTATGATAAAGCTTAGGATTCATTTTTTCAGTCAACCTGGAGAAATCATATTAATTTCATATCTTCTGATTTAGGAGGTGGTTTTTTATGAAACTTTACCGACAAGTGTAATAATGTATTTTAATGAGCCCCCAAAAGTGTTTCACCTTGGTTCTGGTGGATGGACAGATTTAATTATTTCTCTAAATAATTGCCTGAAATGAAGTTGAGTTGATTTCTCCTTCACTGGGTCAAATCTTCCCATGAAAAGTTGCCAGTTTGTGTCAACTCATATTTCATAACATCTCCCAAAAGTATTTCACTATAGCTCTTATGGTGGGCTATTTTTAATTGTGTTACAGTATAGCAAGTTGTCATTGAATTAATTTAATATCTTGTTATTGGGATTGCGCTTTTTAATGAAAATTTACCAATACGAGTGCAACAACATTGCAAAACTTATCTTAGAAGAATTTACTCCAGCTCTCACAGTTGCAAGAAACAATTTTGCAGCTTCGGCTTCATCAAACATCCTCTTTGTACTTTCAATCTTGATTTTAGTACTAGCTCAGAGATTGGAGTTTGGTATAGAAGAAGGTTGTTCAGTAAGGCCCAACCCACTTTTATTTTCAGTTGGGTATTATCTCACTGGAAGAAGTCTTGAGGCTGATTTCAGTTACTTTGTTTTGTGAATAGCTTGTGTGTCCCTATTTTCAAATGGAGTTTTGTTATGTACTGTGTGCATAAGAATGTAGTGAGGTCATTTTGACTATTGCTTGGTGCTAATCGTTAAGTGTGTCCTTATTTGCATCCATAGTGTTTTGTAGTAAACAATTGAGTTTGTAGCAATGTACTCTAATGATTGTGTGAGTTGCCTTGTGAGTTCGAATTCATGCATGTTGGACGTTTCTTGATGCATTGTGAGTGTTTCAAATTCATCAGTGAGATGCAAGAATGTGAAACTGTGTATATTTCCTAGTCAACATGTGAAAATTGTTGATGTAGTCATGGATGGAGGATCCAATTAGGATTATGCCAATCATGCAGCCTATCACAAAACACTCTCAACTCATACAATGGAATTCAAATACTCACACCAAATACGCATTACACAAGGCGCGTGTCATCAATGTGTGAGTTGAGAGTGTTTTGAGCAGGGGCACTGTCTTTAACTGTGCTGAAGATGACTTCTTTAAGTTCTCCATAGGGACTACTTGACACAATGTTTTTGAAGTCTTGAGTACTGACATTGGGAATATTATTAAAAAGAGAGTCTCGGCATTAGGATCTCTCTCCATATGTTTGTAAAGCTGAATGTCTTTGATCATATTTTTTGGTACCTCTGATGGGTGTTGACATGAAAGTAGTTGCTTATTTGGGCATGGTTATGTTACTTAATGTACAGAGTAAACGAGAATGTAGTTTACAAAACATAGAACATCAAGTATAGAAAAGAATATCAAGTACGAATAAAATTTCTAGATTGATAAAGCTTTTATTCCATTCAATTGATATGCAATGTTTACATGACAAATCACAGATGGACCCCAATATATACAAAATGAGCACATAAATAGCAATGCCCAGTTGTTTAAGATAACCAACCGTTAGAAACTGTCAACTAACAAAGCACTTGTTGGTGTCTAAAAACACAATTATAAAGCTAGTTTATTTGCCAAGTAGCTGATTAACTCTTACCACATTTTTGACTCTCAGATTGGCTAATATCTATTTATTACCATAATCGGCCGGGCCAATGACATCAACTTCCCCAAAAAGAAAGTCGTCTTCCAGATGACTAAAGCAAAAAAGGGGCTATCTACAACAAAACTGTTGAGAAGGAGGGTGAGAGGATGTCCCTGGACAAGTGGAGGACATTGGTATAGATGTGGCTTTTGTAATAGAGAGCTGCTTGTGAAGGTGCTGCACTTGCTCTGTATGGATTCTCAATTCACACCCAACCACGAGCTCTCGTTCCCTCGATTTGTTGATGATGAGGACCGGCTCAATCAGGTGAGTCTTTGTTTGCTCCGATACTTGGACTGTGGCCTCATACTGGTGCTCCTTTTGAGCTAATTGTTTGGCTTGACTTGCCAATTGTTTATCTCTTTCTACCATCTTTGTCTTCTGCTTCTCCAGTTTACTCTCCTGCTTAACCAATTGAGCCCGTCGTTCAGTCAAGGTGGCTTCAATAGCTACATGATGCTCACATTCTGTAGTGGTGAGCTGGGTCTGCCAGTTGAGTTCTTGAAATTTGCTGATGTTGTTTGCCAACTCACCCTAGTACTTGTTGCCTATTGAAGTGCACTCTCCCTGGCCACACTAGCTTCCTCAAGAGAAGTGGTCACCTGCCTCAATCTGTAAAACTTGTCCTTGAAACATGCCTCCATTTCGTAATTGTAGTGAGCACTCGACCATCCTTCCAATATAGTAGTGGGTCTCGGTGGACGCTATGCCGCCATCGTGGTTGGTCTCTCCACGCTCGGCCATCCTTGAGATGTGAAACATTGAAAAAACTCTCCCTTGCACTCCGTGCGTGAACGCAAGAATCTTCTCAGCCTTAGTGACCACTAAGGGAGTGAGATCAACGCCCATTTGGTAGGACAACTCCGCAACCTCATGTGTGACCAAAGATATGCCTTCCAACTGATGAGAACAAAAATTGTCTTATATTTAACCCAATAAAATCACCTATTTCTTTGTAATGCATTGATATTAAAGTGGATTTGAGTAATAGTTGAAAGTTATTTAATTGTTTAAGATAGAATGTAAAGTATATATTTGATTTATTTTTAATAATCAATGTGATCCAAATTACTTCTAATATCTCTTCATGAGTGTGCGAGATATTACAATGTAGTTGAATTAGTTATTAAATAAGTCATGATAAGAAGGCTTCAAAAACACTTGCTGCAGAGATCTCCAGACAGTAACATCAGAGAAATCCAAACACTTAGAAGGCTTTGAAGGCTTTAAGAAAAGACAAAGATGTAAAGTCCCCTATGTGAAATAAATTTAATAATAAATAATAAAGAATGTGTGCAGGAAGAGGTTGAGTAAATTCAGTAGCATGATGGGAATTTCCCGAGATAGGTAGAACCTTGAGGGAGTCCGCTTGCAGACTGTGTCAAGTGTCCTAGCACAGTAAATCTACCATCTTTCTTAAGGCTAGCAATTAGGAGCGAGGTATGGAATTAGGGCTTAAGTATGTATTATGAACTAGGGATTGTTCTTAATATAATCTGATTTAAATGCGTAGAGTTGTATGTTAATCATTGGGAGTTGCCATTCTTCTAGTAGGGAATGTTACAAGTTGCCATTTCCAAGTGCAATCCAAACCCTAATTGGGAATTTGAGAGCAAATTAAGTAAGGTCCTAGATGGGGACATGACAAAAGACTCCTTTTGATTCGTAAGGCCGTGTAGTCTAAAGGAGTCTTCTTTTGTCATATGACAAATTTAGATAGAGACAACCATCATAGGTATGAAAAATGTCTCCTACACCTGCAAACATAAACACTCCCTCTTAGCAAAGGAGATATTTTTCCAGATTCTTATGTCATGGAGTCTCTCAACATGACAGTCTCAATGGCTACACCCATTGTGAAGGAAACCAAAACTTTATCACGGAGTCTCTCAACGTGATAGCATCATGGAGTCACTCAACATGATAGCATCATGGAGTCACTCAACAATATGTTCACCATGGCTACTCCCATGTGTGGAATAAACACAAGCTCCCATCACGGAGTTACTCAATGTGATGTTGTCACGGAGTCTCTCAACATGACATCCACTATGGCTACTCCCATTAGTGGAAAGGGCAACAAGGGCTGTCACCTCAAATTTCTTCGTCTCAGAGAAAAATGCATTACAAGGGCTTTCACCTCAAATTTCTTCGTCTCAGAGAAAAATGCATTACAAGGGTTTTCACCTCAAATTTCTCCGTCTCAGAGAAAAATGCATTACAAGGGCTTTCACCTCAAATTTCTCCGTCTCAGAGAAAAATGCATTACAAGGGCTTTCACCTCAAATTTCTCCGTCTCAAAGAAAAATGCATTACAAGTTACAACACATAATAAGAACTGATGAATGCTGAGACTCGCTCTCAGCAAAGGCTCCCTCTCAGCAGGGGCAACAGTCTCACAACTTTGATTATCACAAAAAATTATAGTCGTCTCCAATGTTTGACCAAACAATGAGCTTTCGAAGCCACACTGCTTCTCGAGCTTGCTAATCCTCTGCAAAGGACTTGGCACTCTCCATCTGCCGCTCAAGCTCCCTCTGAATCTTCAAGCACTTGCATCAACCTCCTGACCTCCTCGTTCAAAGATTGCCTGCAATGCTTGCTTTAGAGGAACGTTTTTCAAAATACACCTCTGAAACTTCTGCCATGTTGGAGTCCAGGACTGTCCTCCTCGACCTTATCCCAGATCACCCTATTCTGAATAAGTTTGCAGATCTACCAATGTTAAATACAAATTAACAGTGCAATTCAGTTCTCTGCACCACACTTAGCTGACATTTTCACTTCTTTAAAGAACTTCCTCTTGGTCCCTACCTCAGAGATTGCAAAGAATACTTCGAAGCTTGAATAAATCTGGTTTTTGATCTTTCCTTAAACTTGGCTCTGATACTATGTTAATGTTTAGAACCAGAAATACATAGAAGCAACTTGTAGAAATATTAAAATACACAAGAACACCAGAGATACCCTGGGAAAACCCTCCTCGAGGGAAAAACCTAGCCACATCAAAAATATCACTTTTATTGAATAAGATAGAGTCTGATCTCTTTTACAAAGTTCCTCAGTCAAGAATGATAATAAATGCTCTCTACAATAATGTAGAACAGTAAACACAGATAAGTAAGCTCAGAATACTCTGATTACTAAATGAATCAGCACACCCGAAAATCACTGGAAGAAATCAACTATAATCTTCACAATGTTCTCAGAACTGAACTAGCATGACTCTCATTCACTGGATACAATGTAGTAAACTGTAAAAGCAAACGTCCAAAAATAACACTCCGCCCCAGATGATCAAGAGATTGAAGACACAACCTGAATAAATTAAAAGTTACTGATGTCGCCGATGTAACAATAATGTGACGTTAAACTTCCTTGTGCAACTCAACAGACACGAATGGTAGTCTCCAACAGTCACGATTGCATGAACCATATTGATATCAGATCACAAATGAAATGGCCACACATTTCAGAATCACGTACAACTCGAAAAATAAAGCAATTCCCAGAATGCTGATAAACAAGAATAAAGGACCCTTGAATACTTACTGCCGCAACACTTGTACAGACGACAGTTACCAATAAAGTGACGTTTCATAAGCTGGAGTTGAAGACTCCATTGTCTTCAATAATCAATCCAAAGGACGCGACTCTTGAATATACAAAAACGGTGACACTAGAAATGATGTGTCCAACTCAACACCCACATATACAAGTGGCTCTTCAATTTCCAACGGTTACACAACATACGACTCTTTGAATGCCAACAGCCATGTAAACACATGGCTCCCAAAAACGTGACTCTTCAATCATTCTGAAAGTCTCCATTTAATAACCGAACTGATTGAATTACATCTTCCAGCCAGCGAATATATAAACCATCAAATGCTGAGGAAGATGACAAATTTAGATAGAGACAACCATCGCAGGTATGAAAAATGTCTCCTGCAGCTACAAACATTAACAATCCATAGTTGCTACGCAGAGTATAAAGTCTCTTGTATCAATGACATGGGATGGCATGGAACATATGAAGCAATGTTATGAAGAATATGCATGATTGGAGACAAAGTATAAATGAAGAATTTACATGGGTATCTATTACCGTGACTTCATATGTTTATGAAAAGAACGCTCATGAGAAAGTATCGGGTCACATTCCTGGCACATCATCTCAGGTCAGAAGCTTTGGCGGACATAGAGTATATCGGGTTTGAAGACTATTATCAGCGATAGTAGAAATGGCTTCTTCACAATAAGCAGAGGGATTGGAATTGTTTTTTAAGTGCCATAATGGAGTTGGGAGGTAACCAATTAATAAATGGTATGTTTGAAGGTTTTATAATAGCAATGACTATGATGCTTATATGCTATTCCTGGTGATAGATGAAGTTGATAGTCTTCAAAGTCTGTCTTCTACTGACATAAACATTTATAAACAGATGTCTTCATAATGGAGATTGATAAGCCATATTGAATGTTGGTTTGATAACAGTTGTTAGTTGAGAACCGGTTATTATGTGCTGTCATCACAAAGACTTCTAATCCATTTTCCATCGATGAATACAGGAGTATCCACGCTAGGAGGAAGTTAGTGGTAGTTATGAAACTAAACATAACTACTTAACTACCTTCAGTTCACCGATACTTTAAGAAGCATTATAAATGTACATTCTTTCATTCGATGGTTGTGAGAGGAGGATTGCTGAATAGAATTATATTGTGTAAATTTGATAAAACAGTTGTGTGTTAAAGCATATTATTTAAGTACAATGAAAATGCATTTGTATCATTAGAAGATTTATATCTGAGATAGAGTGTGAGGATTAGTGAGCAAGTTTGTGTGAGAGGGGTCTTATTGATAAGAAAAGTGGAATAGTAAAGTGAAGACATTCTGAAGATTGAAGATCAGATATAGCAGCGCCTGAAGATTGACACATTTCTAAGAAAGAGGTCATCTGACGATCAGGTATAACAGTTCTAACAGTGTTATCTGATTTTGGAATTGTTTTATCTTGTCAAATCTGTTCGAAGAGAGTAATCTAATTTGTATCAGATAAAGATTTGTCGAGTTATATTTGTAGAGTTATTCTCTCAGTTTGTATTCAGATTTCAAAGGAATTTGTTGCAGTCTATGCAAGGTGTAATTGATTGTCTATTAATTTTGTAAGGGGAAACTTCATAGTTTGAAATCAGTTCTATTCTGTAAATTTTGATTGGTGCTGGGCTGGTGCTCAAGCTATTGAGTGGGTGCTTAAATTGAAAGAGTAGGTGCTCTTAATCTAGGGGTTTGGTGACTCCTTAGGGTTGGTGCCCTTAAACATTGTAATTGGAATAATTCATGAGGCTGGAGTAAGACAGTATATCCTAGCAGCATTTCTCACCGTGGTTTTTCCCATTCTGAGTTTCCACATAAAATTTTGTGCATTGTCTTTATTGTGTGGTTGCGTCTCTTTTTGCATTAAGTTTCATTTCCTTTCAGTTTTCAGATTGAAGATTGACAAGTTTCATCAAAGGTTTAAATTGATTAACAGTTAAAAAGTTTTTATCTACTACTGATTCAGCCCCCCTCTCAGTAGTAGAATCGTGTGTTACATAGGTGCCATATCTTTGTATCTTGTGTCGATATAGCATGCACCACAGTGTTGGTACCACATACCCTCCTTGCCATTGGACCTTGGGTGGGCCCACAAGATCTGGTATTACTTGCCAAAATGAATTTTATGTTGGTAGTGGTAGAGGTTCCATGTTATTCTTGTGACAATACTTGATGTTGTCATTATTGTGTCCATCCCGCTTAGATGAATATGTCATCTACCTTTATGATGACTTTTAAATATGGTCCATTCTCTTCCTAGTACTTGTCAAGATTGATTTTCTCCTCTGGATCGTCTTCAGGTTTTATGTCCTATGCAACTCTGTCTTCCTTCCTCTTCTTTTCGAATTCTTCATCTATATCATACTCTAGGTATCCTTGGCGCTCACCTTCATATAGTGCAATTAGTCTCTAATAGCCATAGATGTGTCTCCACATCTCTGGTGTTTCAAAGAGAGCATTTGTTAGATGTTATGTGTTCTCGGCACAACCATGCGTTCAATGTGCTTCCTTACAGGTCTCTCCTCAATCAGTTTCCGGTGTCATCCCTTGGCCCAATCGTCTTCCGATACAAACCTTTCCTCTGTTATCAGTGGGTCTTCCACCAATGTTTGGTCCCTTATTGTCCAGTCTCCTTTGGTCGCATAGCCTAACACGTTGATCTCCATAGTGGGTCCTCTTCTCCCTTGGTATACTTTTAATTTTCATCCATTGATATTGTCTCAAAGCATGTCATCCATTCTTCGCAAGTTAATTGCTCTATTCTTGCCAACTTCTCTGCTTTATAGGGTCCCAACCATCAAACTTCGCACTTTCCAAGGTTAATCTCAAGCTAGGGACCATGTACTCGGTGGGGACCACTGCTTCTTGCCTGTATATCAATTGGAATGGTGCGTGGTCCGTTGTCACCTTGTATGTTGTATGATAGGTCCATAGTACGATTTTGCAGTCTCTTTTCCCAATCTCTTTCTTCAACACCGCATGACTTGTAAATGACCAAAACTAGCACCTTGTTCGTTGACTTTGCCTGGTCATTTGCTCTTAGGTAGTACAGACTAGATAGATTGTGAATTTTTTGAATTCTATTGTCATCAGCCAAATGACATGATTTGCGAAGTGTACTTGCTGGTCACTCATTATTTGAATGGGAATGTTGTATCGTATAACTATCAGCTCATCGATCAACTCTGTTCTACTAATTGTTGTGTTGTCCAGTAGTGCCCTTGCGTCCACCCACTTCATAAGATACATTGTGGCTACCACAATGTATCTGCATTGGTGCACTTGGCTTACCTTCAACGGGCATTGAAGTCTAGGCCCCACCTCTCGAAGAGTTGCTATTGCTATGAGGGGAACAATAACAAGTACTCCCTCTTGAAGTTTGCTGACTCCCTCGACTCTCTAGCAGGTATCACATCCAACCACCCACTCACGTGCATCTTTGTCTACCGTCGGCCACCATAAACATGCCAATACAACTTTACGTGCTATAGCATCTAGTTCCATGTGACCTCTGGCTAGGTCTTCATGTGCTCCTTCAATACTTCAAGTATCATTTCTTGCATGACACATCTTCGCAACACATGACTAGGACTCATTCTATACAACAAACCATTCATAAGATGAAAGGTTTAACTCTTCAGAGCTAGTTTCCTCCTCACGCCAAGCAACATCTCCTTCAAGAAAGTAGAGGTTGATAGGTACTCTTCGATGCTCTTGTACTATGGTGGTAGTGCTGCAATTTGGAATAGGTAAGCATTTGGAAATTCCTCGTTTCCACTGCTAGGTGGTTATCTTGACTTAATTCTTAACAATTGATCATCAATGACATGGCTTTTCCACAACCGTACAATGATTGTAAATGTGAATTCCTGCAACAAGAGTAGCCACCTGCTTACTCATCCCTGAATGATTGGCTTGTTCACGGGGTACATGAGGGCTTGATGGTCTACATAGAATGTGAATGACGTTGCTACTAGGTAATGACGAAACTTGTGCACAGAGTACACCATTCCTAGTGCCTCCTTTTTGTTTGTACTGCAGTTCTGGTTTGCCTATACCCAATTGGTGAAGGACATTAGATGATCTAGCCCTTGGGATCCCACTTGTGCAATTGTAGCTTTAATGGCATAATTTGAGGCATCTACTATAATGCCCCCATATTGGATTTAACCTATTTGTGCAGAATAACTACATTTCTAACAATAACATACTAAAGTGAACTTAATTAATCATTGATAGTTTGAGAAATAATGAACAAATACATTAGTTACTAGATAAGCAAGTTATGATAAGCATTATGACTAGCTAATCTCATAACCAATTTTAACTTATTTTTAGGAAACTTGAAAGGGTGCCAGTAAAATGCCCAACCCAACTAAGTCCGAGAGCACACAATCATCCACACCATGACAACTTGCCTCTTTTCCCACAAGCGGTAGGAACAACCATCTATGACCAGTTCCATCCCTTGGGGTAATCAACTCACCTCTTCCCCACAAGAGGCAGGAATGTCAAAGTATGACTAGTTCCATCCTTTGGGGTGGTGTACTTAGTTCGGGGAGTCGATAAACCGTATTTCCTTAACTTACTTCCTGCACATTAGATTGATTATGGGATGAATGCATATATATATATATAGCATAAGAATCAATCTTATTGTAAACAATTTTTATTGATGCATGTAAGGGGATTGTATTAAGTACTTGGAAATCAATATCTATAAATGAATATAGGTAGATTGATTGCATAAAATATTAATCAGTCGTACCAAATTATTGATATAATGCACTAAGACTACATAAGTCGATCTGAGTCCATATATCATATTTATCTTGATTTGTGTTTGAATGATTAATATGGATTGATTGAATCAATGGAAGAATTGATTATTGGTCTGTTTGCTTAATTCCCAATTGATATTTGATGGATGATTGAATGATTTTCTTTGATTTGACGATTTCATATATTAGTGAATGATGATTGAATGAATGTAGAATTCAAAGAGTGATTGAGTGAGTGACGATTTGATTGTATTGGTGAGTGATGATAGATAAGTGATCCTTGAATGCTTTGAATGTTTTCTCCTTTATATTTTATTGTCGAAAGGGTTACCGCTTTTCATAAGAACCTAGTCAGCACTTTTCAGTGTTGCCTTTTAGGATAATATAGTATTCCCCGAGTTGATCTCCCTTGCATTCTCCTCAAATGAAACCTTCACCCCTTTATATCTTCCAATGTAAGGGAGAAGTCACACCTTTTCATCATGCTTGCCACTTTGCAATAATCACAACCTTTCACAATTGCCACTCTTTGAAAGAGTCACCACTAAAAGGAAAATAACATAAAGTACCAAAAAATAACTAATTAAAGAGCAATTGTTTGAAGGTAGAATCTTACCATAAGGATGAAAAGCGGAAACCAAATGCAACCACACCAAGATACAAGAAGGAGACACAAGATTTGTAAGGGGGAAAGAACAAATAAACCCCCCCATGATTATGTAGATGACATAAAACCTAAAGAAATTACCATGAGAGAAAGAGAGATTGAGCATAGCATTGAAATGCTTTCATAATAAGAAAAAGAGAGAGGCATCTCAAATATATAGAGGTGAGAGAGATGAGTTACAAATTAACTCCCAAGTCTAAGGATGCCATCTAGCATTGTATGTGGGTGTTATGTGTCACAACCCTCATAAGGAGGAAGCTCATATTCCAAATATATGGAATAATGAAAATTAGTTTTTAGAACTCAAAAGAGGACAAACAACTTGTATGGATTATATTCCTAAAAGAGACAAAAGGAGGAAATTAACTTTACCAAGTAAAGATTAATTCCTGACACCCCCCAAGCTTTATTTAGGGAGTTTACATCAATCCTTTCAATGGGTTGCAAACCAAGATTTTTACAATGAGTAAGAAATTAATCTTTGCAAATAGGTTTAGTGAGAATATCTGCAGCTTGGTCTTCACCCATAGAATACAAAAGAGAAATCTTCTTGTCTTCAATTTGCTCTCTAATGAAGTGATGTTGAAGAGCAATATGGTTGGTCCTTGGATGGAAGATTAGATTCTTTGCCAAGGCAATGCCACTTTGATTGTCACAATACAATGGTGTAGGAGCTTCTTGAGGTAAACCCAAATCTTCAAGTAGTCTTCCCATAGGGCCTCTTTGGATGCATGAGTACAACCTTTATATTCAGCTTAAGTGGAGCCAGGAGAAGTAGATTGTTGCTTTTTACTATTCTAAGAGATTGCACCTGATCCAAAAAAAAAATATCCATAAGTAGATTTCCCATAAATGGGATCTCTTAGATTTGAATCAATGTATCCTTTTTAAAATAAAACACAGTTTGCATCATAAATAAACCAACATTAAGAGAACCTTGAACAATTATATTATGCTTCCTTTCCATTACACCATTTTGATGAGGTGTATAGGGAAATGTTACCTTAAATTTAATACAAGATTATTGTAATTAACCATTGAAAATATTATTGACATTTGCCTTATCATAATGAATCCTAAGAATTATGAGTGTTAAACCAGATTGCTTTACAACATATATGAGAAAATATCAAGAGCGCGATCCTTACAATGAGGAAAATAAATCCAAGTTGATAATCATCAACAAAAGTAAGTACATACCAAAACCGTGGATGGAGGTATTCTTCATGGGTCCCAATAAGGTTACTATGAAAGATGTGCAATTGATGTGCCCTCCATGGTTAACCTTGTAGAAAGGGCTCCCTACACATCTTACCAAAACATGCACCTATGTGCATACAAATAAATGGTATAATACCACATAAAATGATAGCATTTCATGCAAATCATTGAAATCAATAATAATAGTTATCAAGGCAAAATAGTGAGATAACTCATAATACTTGAACAAATTATAGTTTAGCATTAGCAACGGTTCTATATTTTCCTTGGGATCAATGACATAACATATGCTCTTATAGAATTCAATTTTATAATTTTGACATAGCTTCACAACTAAAGCAAGTTAGTCTTCAATTCAGGAACATACAATACATCGTGCAATTTACCATTAGGCACATTAACATCACCAATAGCTTCAACTTTATAACTTATGATTATTTGTAAGTTGAAGAGGAACATTAGAAGCATCATGTTGCATAGACTCAAAAACCTCTCTATGAGAAGTAACATGCTGAGAAGCACCTGAACCAATAACCCATTCAAGTGGTTTGGAAGCACTGTAACAAGTAAATGCACGATGAGATTGATTACCATTGTTACTAGATTTTTTAGGATTAGATTTATTATGTTGATTTTGATGCATTGGCTTTTTGTCATTTTGCTTTTTAAAACATGAATTATTCCAATGACCATCCTTACCACAATAAGAGCAATGAGGCCTCTTAGAATAACATGAAAGGAAAATAACATAAAGTGCTAGAAAAGATCTAATCAAAGAGCAATTGTTTGAAGATAGAATATTGCCATAAAGATGAAAAGCCAAAACCAAAAGCAACCACACGAAGATCCAAGGAGACACAAAATTTGTAAGGAGGAAAAACCAAAGAAAAAACCCCCATGATTATGTGTATATGGATAAAGCCTAAAGAAATTACAATGAGAGAGAGAGACTGAGAATAACATAGAAATGTTTAAATAAGAAGAAAGAGAGAGACACCTCAAATATATAGAAGTGAGAGGAGTTACAAATTAACTCCCAAGTCTAAGGATGTCATCTAGCATCTTACGTGGGTTTGTGTGTCACAACCCTCATAAGAAGGAAATATGATATTCCAAATATAAGGAATAAAGAAAATGAGTTGTGAGAACTCAAAAGAGGACAAACAACTTGTAGGGATTCCTTAGGAATATTCCTATAAGAGACAAAAGGAGGAAATTAATTTTACCAAGTAAAGATTAATTCCTAACAACAATCCTTCATCATTTCTACCTTTTGAAATAGTCACAACCTTCCATAATTACCACCCTTTGGAAGAGTCACAACCCTTCATCATTTCTGTCTTTTGAAAGAGTCACAACCTACCATAAATACCACCCTTTGGAAGAGTCACAACCCTTAATCATTTCTGCCATTTGAAAGAGTCACAACCTTCCATAATTACCACCCTTTGGAAGAGTCACAATCCTTCATAATTTCTGCTCTTTGAAAGAGTCACAACCTTCCATAATTGGCATCCTTAGGAAGAGTCACAACCCTTCATCATTTATGCCCTTTGGAAGAGTCACAACCAGTGTAACACGGGGACGCGTCCCCCCCCCCCAAATCCCCAACGCACCCGGAACGGGGATGCACCTGGGACGGGGGGACGTCGTTCCCGCGTTTCCAGTTGCGCCACCCATTAGCCACCATTTTGTCGGGGATGCGGGGACGTCCCCATGTCCCCCTTTGGGGACGGGGGGACGCAAAAGGGTCCCCGATGGAGAACGGGGATGCCAAAACGTCCCTCGACCCCAAAAGGGGATGCACGGGCGTCCCCCGTCAAAGCACACAAATAAAGCAATTTAAAAAAAAAGAGATTTTAAGACAACATCAGATTATTCGACATAACATCCAAAAAAGAGATACCCATAATTTTGATACTCATAGAACTCTTCCATTTCCTGATTCGACTATTTATAAATTATAATTATAATTCTATTGTTCAAACTTCAATGTTCTATGTTATTAACTTATTGTTCCATGTTCAATGTTCAAACTTCAATGCAATGTAGTATTTAGTTTTACTTT
>MU224958.1:2386969-2398122 GCA_018584345.1 Thuja plicata | reverse complement strand
CCCCCCCCCCGGTCCTCCGCCGCCGTCCCCCCGCCATCCCCAAATTGAGGCCCCTCTGTCCCCCCTTCCCCCAGGGCGGTGTAATTATGGTCACAACCTTTCATAATTATGACCCTTTGAAAGAGTCGCAACCCTTCATCATTTCTGCCCTTCAAAATAGTCACAACCTTCCATAATTACCACTTTTTGGATGAGTCACAACCCTTGACCATTTTTGCTTTTTGATTGAGTCAATTTCTTATTTTCTTTAAATTCCTCTTTCGCTTCCCTTATCTTTCATGATTCCCATCTTCCATTTTTCCTTCCTCCATGCCCCCTTTCAAATGAACTCTTCTCCATTTTATATCTTATTTTGAGGGAGCCACAATCTTCATTGCATGCCACTTGACCTTTCATTAAACTTAATTAACTTGTAATCATATTATATTACTTTTTTTTTATATATTTTAATTTTATTATTATTTTTTAGTAAATCCTATTTCAGAAAGGGGACATTACATCTACGTTTATGCAAAATTCCTTGTTCTAATTTGGATACTCTAGGATAGGTGCGGTGACCAGTCTTGACTTGAGTTCATTGAATGGTTTTTCTTGCTCGTACCCTCATGTGAATGGTTGTACCTTCCTCGTCAGTATATCTATTGGGTAAGGAATTTGGGCAAAGTTCTTGATGAACCTTTTGTAATTACCGACAGACCTAAGGAAGGATTTTACCCCTGTGACGTTTTTTGCAGCTCCTATCTATATGATAACGTTCTTGTCTCGGTCAGTCTTTAGTCCTACCTTGCGAACTATGTGGCCAAGTAACTTACCTTGGGGCACCATGCTTCTACACTTTTTCAGATTCAACGCCAACTGTGCCCTCCTTCACCTCCCCATGCATTCTCGAAGTGCCCTTAAATGAATGTCCCACCAAATGTATATTGACTAGTCATCCAAGAAGGTTTTGGAATTCCTCACCGACATCTTGTATAAATGTGTAAAATGATCCACTAGAATGTTGTTGGAGTGTTGCATAAGCAAAACAATATCCTGTTATACGAATATACTCCATGCTCCAGTACAAAGGTAGTCTTTAGTTTATCTTCTTTTGTGATACTTATTGGTTGTACCTCAAGAATCTGTCCATAAATGAGTATATCTCACAACCAAGAACTTCCTCCAGAATGGTGTCAGTAAACATGATCGGGAATGGATTCTTGATAGTCACTACATTCAAGCAACTGAAGTCCATGCATATTATGCAAATCAGCGAGACCCACTTACTCGTATCTTTTTTTAAAATTATGATGACCTTTAATATTTTTCAGTTTCCTCATGTACCTTGGCGACACAATTTTTATTCATCCTGTAGGGTCTTTTTCATATTGGTTGTGCACTGTGTACGAGGGGGGTTTTGTGTATGTAGAGCTCTAGCTGTTTACCCTTCAAGTCTTTGTATGTCCAGGTGAAGGTGTCTTTATAGTCCACGAATATCTTGAATATAGCTAACTTCAGTACGAGGTCCTAGTTGTCATCAACCAAGATGACCTTTGAGTTGTCGTCATCACCTAGATTTATCTTCTTCACACTTGATTCCTCATATTTTATTATCTTGTCTCTTTCGAAGTGATGAGCCGACTTATCATCCACCCGTGCTACTCCCTCCTTGTACTTTCGTTGTTGAGAGGGAATGTGTTACTCTTGGCTTCTTGGTGGCCTTCTTTGATTTCCCCAATGTGTAGCATGTTGCATTTGTGGTGGAAGAATTCATAGTCTTCCATATGCTAATGGAATAGTCCCTTCAGGTGAACTCTTCTCATCTTCAGAACAATCCTCCAGACTGGCCACCTCTCATCATTTGGTTCCACGCCTTTCCTCTCTTCGTCCATTCCCAACTCTCTGTCTTTAGACTCTGATTCTGAGGATGACAACTCCTCGATCATCGCCTGATATCTCAGGTTGATAACGTACTTCCTTTACTCTTGATTGATAGCATGTTCTGCTTCAAATTGTGGTTTGCTTTGGCAGGAATCATCTTGAGCAATGCGTCATACGCCTTCTTTGACAACAGGTTAAATACAAAGTCCAAGAGGAATTGTTGTGTCCTAATTGTTAACTTTTGTGCTATTAATGTTCCCAACTACTTGATGCCTAGTTGGTTAGCATCTACCAAGTGGAAGGTTAGCCGCTAGAGAGTTGGTCTTTCGAGGCATTTCCAAGTTGCTTTTTGGTGGTGCATTATTTCCTAATCCTTTGTCGATGCTGGTGTTTCTCAAGTTCTTCCCCCTTATTTGCATCTTGACGATTGGCTTTCTCTTGATGCTCATTGTTGACAACGTGGGATTGGTAATTCGGTCACCCTCAGTTGGTGGTTTTACCGTCGGTTCTTGTGGCTTGCATTAATTCTGGCTGTCTATGTTGTCACCAACTATATTGGTGATTGCCACTTTTAATTGTGGCATGATTTGCAAAAGGTTTGTTACCTTTACATGTATTGTTGTTTCGAGCACCTGTTGTACTATATTCTTCTTAGACTCCGATTGTAGTGGAGTATTGGTGGCTTCATTGGAGGTTCTCTCATTACCCATCACTCGTTCCATGTTGCCTTTAGTTTCTCAAAGCCCCTCCTTATTTGTACGGGGGTTTGGGTGCATTGCCTTCTTTGTCAGTAACTTGGTGATAGCCAAAACTTCCTTGTCCGAATTCGTTCTCGACTAGCATATACGACCCTTTCTACTAAGACAATCAGTGTCTTTGTTATTTCACGGTCCACACCCCTTGCATAACATTCTCGAGTTATTTTGACCGCTTTGGCATTCTTGGGCAAAGTGATCCCATTTGTTGCTCTTTCAATACTAAATCATTGGTCTTCCTTGCTCGTCATACTATATTCTACTTCTTGGGTCACTATTGTTATTGTTGTTGTACCAATCATTGTTTCCTTAGTTGTTGTGGTACCCTCTAGGCGATGCATTGGAGTTGGTAGGTTTTTTTGGAGGTGTGGTCGGTGGGGTTGGTTGTTCTCTCCGAGTTAAGAGCACTTGTGTGCTTCTTGTCTTTATTTTGTATGGTCATTCCTTGATGGAATGTCCTAGTACCTAATAGACATTGCAAAACAATTTTCTCAAACAAATTTTAATGTGACCTACTTTACTATCGGTGCACCACATTTCTTTATTTTCGTTGGAATTCTCCTTCTTGGCCTTTAGCTCCTTCATCATAATCATCACATATAGTCGCAAGGCTTGGATGGTTCTAGATTCATTGTCACTATTGTCCTCAAAACTTTTCTCATCATCTATCTTTGATTTTCCCCAAAAGGATGTTTTGGCTTCGCTCTCGATGTCCATTGCTTGGTTATAATCGACGTACGATGACGAAGGTACTACCTTCATTTTCTTGCGTAGCAAGGGGATCAATCCCTCAATGAACCACCATTTCTTCAGAACATTGGTTGGCCGATTCTCCAATTTGACTAGTAACTCTTTGAGCCTATGATTGTAAGCTTGTATGTTTTCATGCTTCCTTGTTTGGTGTCGTAGATCTTGGTCACAATTTTGTAATCATCTCTTAACAATTTGAACTCTGCTTCAATGCCTTCTTTAGGGCTTCCCAAGAGTTGGTGGATTTCTCATCCAAATTTGTGAACTAGTCAATAGTTATTCCTCATGATGTTGCGGCAAATGCTCCTAGCCAATAATCCTTGTCCTCTTGATCGCTTGCTATCCAAATCGTTTGACATGTCCTGCATTGCCTTATCGGGTAAATTTGGACCCATTCCTTGTGAACTTTAGGAGTTCTTGTTTGTCAACATGTGGACTTGTTGGGGGAGTCACCATATTTCTTGGTCGATACATACACCGTGCCTTGGACCTAGTTGGACTGTTTGGCCCTTGACGTTCTAGTGCTTCAGTTGCACTCACAATAATGTACAAGTTCCTACACGACCACCCCCAACGTCCCTTGCATTGCAGTTACCTTCCTCTTCGTTCCTGGACTCTCTTCTCTAGGGGTCTTTGACTTAGTGCCCCCAATCCTTGGTTCCTCCGATATGGATAGTTGTTTGATATGGTGCACGTTACTCTCTAGTATCTTCGCGAATAGGGTCTCAAGATTTTCTTTGCGAATAGTGCTTCTTGGTGGACTTGGGTTTTCTGCTTAGGTGATTCTTCTTAGCCGTTGTCATCGCTGGCTTTGTTCTCTTATCTGAAGGGATCTTCTTACCAATCCTTTTGTGAGTGCCTGACTGCTTGGTGTACGTTTTCTATCTTTGTTTGGCTGCACAACCATTAATGTCCGGGGGTATGTCTCTTGGTAGTGTCACATTCTTCTTCCTCCCTCCACTTTTGTTCTTTGTACCACTGTAGTATCTATTGTCTTCGTTGCTTTCGGTCCCTTTCCTCATGAAGGTCTTGAAGGGTAATAAAGTTATGTGCAAGCAAACTTGGCAATCTCCGAAGAAAATGATCAACTTTGTCGTTCATTATCAGACTATCCTGGATGATGCTCTCAAGGACCTCTCGTCGGAGAGCTTCCTTTCAAACATACAAATTTATAGATACTTCCCACAAGTACACCAACTCTTGTGTCAATTCGTTTTCTGTCGTGTATTCCTCACCTTTTGTTTCAGTTACTTTCGGTTCTTCTACGGGTCAGCTCAGTACAATGCCATCTTGTCTGTCTGTGACTTATATTTCTCGACTTCATATCAGCAACAACACCAAATGTTTACTCAGGTATGGTTATGTTACTTAACATATAGAGTGAACAAGAATGTAGTTTAGAGGATAAAGAACATCAAGTACAGAACATAGACATGAAGTATGAATACAATTTTCCAAAAGATAAAGTGTTAATTCCATTCAACAGATACGTAGTCTGTACATGATCAATTACAGATTGTCTCCGACACATACAAAATGAGTGCATAAATAGCAGTCCTTGGTTGGTTAAGATTACCAACTGTCATAAACCGTCAACTAACAAACCACTTGTAGGGGACGAAAAATACAATCACAAGCTTAATTTACTTGCCAAGTAGCTGATTAACTCTTAACACATTTTTTACTCTCAGGCTTGGCTAATATTTATTTATTACCATACTCAGCACATTTGACAGACTACAGTAGTGTTTGCATCATCCTAATGCAGCCAAATCATGCAGAATCTGGGTCTCTGTTATTTCTCTTTTTTCCTTGCTTCTGTGAGAGAATAGAACCTCTCTAGCATTTGATAGCTTTCGAGAGGGGAGCTGTTTCCATCAGTTCTCCAATTTCTCCAAGCTTTTGAAGAACAAAATGTCTAAAATGATATCTGGGCCATACTCTCAAATCAGTTTTTAAATTTGAAGATTTTGACTTTACAAATGTTCTAAGAAGTGCTAGGAGGGCACCGAGAATTCCACTGCATTCAACCTCTGAAGAGAATCCTGTTGGAAGAACTCATTCTGTACTGTATTTGAAAGGTATAGACACCTTGTTTTTGTTTTTGATATTAGAAGTAGCAAAACTAGGGTGCTGCCCCTTTAGTACAAAAGCCCAGCGGGCGACTGTCAGCATATTGACACTTTCAGCACATTAAGAGCACACAAACCAAATATCAAAAACAGTCACAGTAACTTCCGCACAGCGAAACCAACCAAGTATCTGCTGTCATAGTCACCATTACTATTACTAACAGCATCAGCTATACTAATCAAAGTACTTCTAGCATTATTAACTATACTAATCAGAATAGTATTACAAGTCTTTAAAGTGGGCCACCCAGGGCCATACCAACATAAACTAACAGAGTTATACATAACAGTATCAGTGATTTAAATAAAAGACACATTGTTTTTGTTGATATTATTATCTAAAATTATATTCTTGTGATCAGAGACAGTTCTTTGGATAATTTTATTGTTACCTGGAAGGTTAAGGAAATTTCCTTGTATTAGAAATTTGTTAATCCTTTTCAACAATGAAGTTACCATCAACTCTCTGATTATTCCAAGTGTATCTCCTTTAATATTTTTGAGGCTAGCCAGAGAAATTATATCTTCAAAATGCTCCCTGTAGGAAGCTCTAATTTTGGAGTCACCTGTTTTGTCAGAAGGAAAAAGAACAGGATTGAAGTCACCAGCAAGAAGTAGATAACCAAGTTTGCATTCCTCAATGTACCATTAAATAGAAAGCCAACGCTGTCTTTGCTGATTGGAGAATTCGGAGCATAACTGTTCACATAAGTGAAGATGACTCTTCCCAACTTGTTAGGTAGAGAGAACTAGTGTTCACTTTGGTGACGTTCATTCTCAGTGAGATTGCTTGTATTCCAGGCAGTTAGGAGATCACTAAAGGACCCTTTGGCAATAATAATTTCCATCTCAAAAGTATTCATAACAGAGCTCTTGGAATCACATGCATCTTTATGATCTAGTTTGGTTTCTTGTATTCCAATCAATACATGACTATGTTCTTTAATTAGACCCTTGAGGTAGTTTATTTTGAGGGCAACACCTAAGCCATGACAATTCCAAGAGAATATTATCATTTTGTGAAGCATTTCTTACCTTTAGAGAAACCTTCCAGATTTGCCCATGTCTTAGCCACTATAGTCTTCTTTGTTTCTTAAAGTCCGACTTCTTAGTTTGTTGTTCTTCTTGGCTTGGTAGAAGATCCGATGTGAATACGATTAGGTATAGTTCCAGGCTAAGTCACAGAGTTCGCCGAATTACAGACATGAAATTCAAATTTTGGCGAACTTCAAACTTCCTTTGTAAAATTCGTTAAATTTGCCATAGAATTCGTAAGCATTTTTAAGGGTTTGTGAAAAGCATTTTCAGGTTTTTTTCCTTATAAAACACTCTGAATTCACAGCAGAAGAAAACGAGAAGGGCATAAGTTGCGTTTTCGTCCGTTCGTCAAGCTACATTCGTGAGTCAGCTATCATTTTCGCCGGTGTCGGTCTTTCAGCTCCTGCGTGCCTTTTCTTGCTGTTCCGAGGTCCAAACAAACTGCAAAACTTTATTTTAGGTTTCTTTCTCTTATTTCTTTCTTTCTTAGGTTTATCAATTATTTTAAATGTTTAAGAATATATGTCCGTAATGTCAAATCTTATTTTTGTTATGATAAAATTGTTTTCCAAAAATTTAACGTTTAACTGTTAATTTAACATTTATGATTTGTCATTTTATTTTTTTTCCATTTTTCTTCATTTATAAAATTTAATGGTGTATTATAAATTTTTAATAATACATGTTTAAAACATATCAAGTATCAAATATAATTTTAGTTAAATTAAATTTCTATTGAAAAATTCAACATTTACCATAACAAAATTTAATATTGGTTTATTTTATTTTGATAATTTTTATTTTTTAATATTAACATATATAAATTGAACTGTCAAATTTTTATATATTCATTTTAGTTTTTAAACTATATATAAAATTTATCAAATAAACTAAAATTTAACATATTTTAGGTAATTTTAACAAATATATTATATTTAATATAGTATTATTTTATTTTAAGTTTAACACATTTATGTAAGCTGATTTTAATGTCGATTTTTTTTTTCGATTTTTTTATCCTTGTCGAACTTCATCTGAATTTTATTGTTGCTGAATTCGAACTCGAATCCGAACCTTGTGACTTAGGTTCCAGGTATGACGACTTAATCAATTGTTTCTGATTGCTCCTACTCAAACCATTTCTCATGTTTTCATTGGGCAGATCTTCATGCACTTTTGGTGAACCCACTATTTCATCATGAGTTGTTTTCAAATTGGATTGTGACTGATTGCCCTCATTAGGCTTATAATTGATAGCATGTCTTTTTGTCGATTAGAAACAAGGGCAGAAAATTTATTTGAAGTCTCAGGTTGAAAGTTGGCAGGATTAGGCATTTTGTCCTAGATCTCCTATTTTGGTTCTTGCGTTGGACTTTTCAAAGTCTATCTGCTGTGGGTAGCTTGTTTGCACCCCGGGGTTCATTGAGGAGAGGGAAGTCCCTAGAAATGTCACCATATTTATGACAAGAAAGGCTTTTGAAAGGCAAGTTCTTATAATGCAACACTTGTTTGTGTATCCAGTCAATAATCTTAATATCAATAGATTTAAGAAGGTTTTTTTTGAGATTTAACTTTCACATAGATACGAGCCCATGCAGATTAAGGGATACGCGAGAACCTAGTCCAAACTTTAACCACTTTTATTATTGGTAATCTCTGATGATGGTTTGTTCCATAAATGCAATGGGAGAAACTTCTCACCTAGACTGAAACTTCTTTGGGCACATTCATTATGAGGGTCGAATTGAATAGACCAAACATTCAGGAATAAAGTTGTAGAAGCCATAAACTAGGTGCCACCTTGGAAGTTGCATTGCGCTTCTTGTTGGACTCAAATAATACAGTAAATTATTTGTGGCCACATATTAGTAGCTCATAGGAAGAGATTTTAAAACTCTAGACAGGTGATCCATCTTTCAAGGGCATCAGGGCTTTGCCATAATCCATTGAATTGGTCAACCAGGGCACATTCCATTAGGGCGTCTAGAGCATGTATGACATTTTCAACAGGAACTTTGACAATGGGCATGGAGTCTAGTCTTGGAAAGAAGCTTTGGAGGACACTGATAGGGTAGGTCTTTATCTAGAAGCTTCATTTTATATGATTTTTGGTGGCTATTTGAGCTATAAATCTTCAAGATTAGCACTTCCAAGAAGAGAAGGAAAAGCATGAAAGTTAGAAGAGCCTAAGAGCTTGAGTAGCATTGCATAAACCTTTCCTGCCATTTATGATGATTCTGTAATGAAGAATAGAAGAAATCATAAATAGAGCATGGGAGGCAGGATATGCAAGCAACCTTTGTTGTTTATTTTTCCTTACCATACGTTCTTCAAGATTATTAACAAAGTATCTTTGAATTGTTGTAGAATATCCAATATAACATTTACCCAAAGACCACCACCTAAATTGGTGTCTTATGAGAGTAATAAATGTAAACCTAGACTCAAGCAAGCAGACAATGCAAGTTTACGATAGAATGCAAAATATGGGCTGAATCTCACAAGGATTTTCACTTTTTAACTCTTAAATAGAGTTGTTACTAGTCAGCTTATGATTACTAAACAAAGGTCAAGTAAAGTAGACATCGTTATGAATTCATATTGTTGGAGAATCTTTGTTCATTGGCAAAAAATGTGTTTCTTGAAAATGAGGGTGTTAGGTGCATGTTTGACATTTATTTGACTTGGCTGACTTGGCCCTTATCAAGCTCCCACAATGGACAAAAATCTTGTGAGATAATATCTTTAACAATTTTGATGGTGAGTGAGAAAATCCTTGATTTAGAATTTGTACTCTGCTAAAAGGTTGCCTAAATTACCACATGGATGAGTTAATGCACTTTCAAGATGAAGGGATTGTGATACAATGATCAATGTTGAGCTCTGCTCCAGTAGCAACTGTTTACTCCCTTTGGGGTATGTATTTAAAATTCAAAGTGAACTGGGTATGTATTTAATATTTAGACTAAACATAAATATAAACAAAATACAAAGAACATAATATTTCATATAGAACACATAAACTTGTAATTTGGCAAAGAGATGTAACTTTTCATTCCATGTAAAGTCTATACAATGCTAGCTTTGTTCTCGGTACCAACTCACAATATAAAGCACCCGATGGTTGGTTAAGAGTGCCAACCGTCGGTTCCCTACAACTACTTGAGAACTTATTTATTCATTACATTGCCTTATACATAACAAACATAACAAAATATAATTTATTCAGATTGGCAAAACTACCGCCAACATTAGGCCCCCCCTGCAAAAAGAAGTAGTCGTCTTCTAAACGACAAAGCAAAAATGGGCTGATGCAATACAATAAGAACAACAACTGGGAGGGAGGGTGAGAGGATGCCCCTGGAGTGGTTGATGAGGTCAGTCTAGAAAGCTTGTTTCAAATGAGCCGCAAGTCATGCTCTGCTATCAACTATTTATCTTGAGGAGCTCTAACTAGTGTGACAACATCCATCAAGTCTCTCTTCATCTTTACCAAATCTCTCACAGTGGCTCCCAACCTCCCCTCTACCTTTGCAAGTTGAGAGTCCTTCCCTGACCGCGCCACTCGCTCATGTGCCAACTGCTCCTCCAAGGTAACGAGCTTCTCGTGGGTTGCGACCTCTCGCTGCATTGCCAACACGCGTTCCTCTACCTTTTGGCACTCTTCTTTTGCCTTTTTTCTACACTGAGTAGCTCTTTGGAGTTGGAGAAATGTATCTCTATATGCATGCTCCATACTACGGAGAGTGCCCATCATACTATGCTCCTTCGGAGTGTATGGTCTACACCATGTCTCCACCATCTCCGACGTCTATGTTAGTGGCCATCATCGAGCTGTAAAGTGATCTGCAAATTTGTGCTGGCATTCTCGTTCTCGTGTCATAAACTCCAAAAGCCTCTGTACCTCAGCTGAGACGAGACTCATGTCTATTTGTTTGGTAAGGTCTGCCATCCCGCGTGCCATTGGAACCACTCCCTCTAATTCTACAAAATACCTCTGCAGTGATCCTATGGCATCTTGTGGGTCGGGTTTGGAAACCCGAATGTACTCCTTATCCTACATAACTCTCCCAGTATCTGTTGATGTCAGTTTTGTACCACTACATAACATATAGGATTTAAACACTTGATACAGGATATCAAACACTCAACCCTCTCTTGAAAAGTTATTACTCATGAAGAACATGAGAAAACTCCAAGGTTCCTTACACCTGTGGATCCTAACTTAGTTATATTAATGTGATTTGCTGGTTAATCACGTAGGCGGGCTTACGTTGTTCATTCAAGGATATCAGATTCTTGCCATGATGATGATGGGACTTAGCTTTTCAATGTATACTCAATGGATCTATCTCCTTAATTTATATCACTTCCAACTTCGCTCATCAAACTCCAACTGCTAAGCTACTCACTGCTTTACTACTACTCCTATGGAATGGAAAGATTAGCAAATGGACGGGGATCAAACCTAATGAAAGCTTGCCAGCAGCACTACCTCCATAGATGCAATGATTCAAGGGAAATTCTTAGAATTTTCACACTAACACCTATCTTCCAACCCAACTTGAAGTACAAGCGGAAAGATGAAATGCAAGTAGAATTTGGGAGCGATTAGACT
>MU224958.1:2355730-2376671 GCA_018584345.1 Thuja plicata | reverse complement strand
ATTTTCACATTAACATATATGTATATTTACTTGTATGTTATAATCCGAATGAAGCTATTTCTCAACACTCCCTCTTAGCAAGAGAGGATTTGAACAACACCCATTTGAATTGATTACACATGAATTATATTTCAGAGAAACGAAAATTATTTGATCTTTGACACTTTGGGATAACAACTAAATGTAGTCTATCAGATAATAACCTTGATCCTAGGATGTCAATGAAGTCTCCAATATCACAGGTATAAGTTCGAACATACATAGTCCATCTTGACACACGAATCATCATAACCTCCGACACATTTCGGGACAACAATTCAATGTAGTCTGTCATGATGATAGGCCAAGCATCTCAATATCATGATATCCGACACAGTCCAAGACACTTAATGGAGTCACTCATGATATAATCGTTATTACAACACTAAGTAATAACATCACAATCAAGATATCCGACACATTCTGGGACTGTTATCACAATCCCCGACTCAATTCGGAACTAGATTTAGTGATAACTACAACAAATTCAGTATCAAGATATCCAACACGTTCCGGGACAACAATTTATTGTAATGTAGTCAATCTTGATGAGAGTGTTATCACAATCCCCGACTCAATTCGGAACTAGATTTAGTGATAACTACAACAAATTCAGTATCAAGATATCCAGCACGTTCCGGGACAACAATTTATTGTAGTCAATCTTGATGAGAGTGTTATCACAATCCCCGACTCAATTCGGAACTAGATTTAGTGATAACCACAACAAATTCAATATCAAGATATCCGACACATTCCGGGACAGCAACTTAATGTAGTCAATCTTGATGAGAGTGTTATCACAATCCCTGACTCAATTCGGAACTAGATTTAGTGATAACCACAACAAATTCAGTATCAAGATATTCGACACATTTCGGGACATCAACTTAATGTAGTCAATCTTGATACATTCGTTATCATGAATTTTGGCACATTCCGAGACAACTAGCTAGAGTAGTCTATCATGATAACAGGACAAGCTATTGTTAAAGTCGTCACCTTACAATAGCAACCTTACACAAGCAACCTTACACACATATGAAAGATCGTCACCTTTCATAACACACAAATGCAATATTGCAACTCTCTTGATATCCATCATGAACCAAGTCGTAGGGTGGATCCCCCATAGCTGCTCCTAGAGGGTGCAACAAGAGCTTTCACCTTAAACTTCTCTCTCATAGAGAAGAGATTATTAACAAAGGACCGTATTTCAAAATTCTCCCTCGAAACAACGATCTTGGGAAGTGAGGTCCTCTAGCTGCTCCCTCATAAGCTCACGTTATGGCTTCTTCGCTTTTCGTCCAAGAATGCCTGTGATAAATTGTCAGATTCCCTCTGAATCTGATATTGATCTTCTGACCTCCTCATCCAAGGTTGCCTTTGATGAAGTGTCAGATTCCCTCTGTTACGGAAGGATACTCTGCTCACATAGTCTCAATCATCGAACTTGCCCATAGTGGCCTTTTCTTGTTGTTAGGAAATTCAATATTCTCAAGGTTAGATGATGGAGGCTCATGATCTTCTATGATATTCTCCCTCTAATTTTCAATTGTGTAATCTTCATCTAATTCTGTGATTGGATCATCTTCTCCATCTTTTAAGCAGTGTTTTCTTCAAATTTTACATCTCTACTGATTTCAATAGATCTTTGTCCTGGAATATAGACTCTGTATCCTTTAGTGGTTTCACTATAGCCAACGAATATGCCTTTCTTCCCTGAGGGTTCTAGTTTGGTCCTTTTTTTTTTCTTTAGGAACATGAATGTATACGGGACAACCAAAGATTCTTAGATGGCTGAAGTCTGGTTTATTTCCTGTAAATGCTTCTTCAGGTGTTATATTCTCTAAGATAGAATGAGGACATCTATTTTGAATGTACACAACTGTATTTGATGCTTATTATATGCACATACATATATATGATCTTATTATATATGCACATACATATATATGATCCTATTATTATTAATCATGCTGATTATAATCAACATGTAAGTTTATTATGTATGTGCTCTAATTGATCATACGACTGAAGCTACAATCATTAACACTCCCTCTTAGCTAGGGAGGATGATCAAGTAAATATAGTAGAACCACACTTAGTGTGGAAAGAGTATTATTGCAATGTAATACACATATTTTATGATACTCATCATAAGGATGTCATCTCACGACATTTATAGGTTATGGTCTTCAAATATGAACACATGTGATTTTCACCACAATGATATCATCTCATGATATCAAGAGAAATGGTCTTCAAATATCAACTCTTATGATATTAACTAAATGCTCACAATTTCCATAATGATATCATCTCATGATATCGGGAGTAATGGCCTCAGAATATCAAGTCATGATATTCACCAAGTACTCAAGATGTTCATAAGGTATGTGCACACGTATCCTCAACAATACTTACCATATGAACATTATATTCATGGCCTGTTTAAGGAAATTAATCCACCATGCAAGATATAGTCTATCATGATCTGCTTAGACATCATAAGATATCCATCATAATAGAAAATTTAAGTTATTGTAAGATCGTCATCTTTCAATAACTTTGCAAATAAAAGTGATAATCATTTGGAAGTTGTCACTTCCTCATGATGACACATGGGCCACAAAGTTATAAATAACATATATGACATCCATCTCAAGAATCATTGTCTTCTTCTGAGCACTAGAGAAACAATCGCATCATGGTATACTCCCTTTGAATCAAGGTCTTCTGATGTCTACTAATGCATATCCTCTTAGCTGCTCCCTCTGATTCCCAATTCTCCAAATGCTGTTCCTCTGCTTATATTAGCCTCGGGTGTCAATGATAGCTCACACCCTGTATTTGTTAATAAACATATATCCAATATTATCCTTGGTAACGTTAAATTATATTCACTAAATCGTCTTTGCTTCATATCATAAACAATAATTATTATGGCAACATATATAGTTCCCGATCTACGTTAATGTAATGGGTCTTGCCGTAATCTTCCAATTATTAATATCCCTCAACAAATAGATTTTCATCGCAGGAGAATTCCATTGCACCTCTTAGCACCCGTCTTCTTATCGTGTATGAATTTCCAACCTGTATACCTTGGTTTGATGACACACCACCATAAGAGTTACAGTCGCCTCAAACCATAGTTACACACCTAGGCACAAATTCCTTTCAAGATAGTTATGATGGTCTTAAATATTATTAATGCTTCTAATCCTCTATTCCCCCCTCATCGATATACCTTGACCACCATTAAAACGTTGCATATCTTATTTACCAACTTTGGTATTATATTTTATCCATATTCGCCCCTCCTGAGGCCCTTCTTTTTGTATGTTGAGTATTATATTAACAGATGATTACGTAGAAGAAACACTCCCTTTTCATCGCATGGGGAATACTTTACGGAAGATATATATATATATATATATATATATTCAAACAACTGTAGGAAAAATAAAGGGAGACAAGAATGCGTATGAAGTTGTATATATGACACAGGAGCTCAAGACTAGAGAACAATACATGTGATCATATTGCAAAAGAAATACTTTAACAATCATTAGGGAATTAATACTCCTCCAGCCGTCTCAACTCTTGCTTACTCGCACAAGTCCCTATGGAGGGAGAAAGACATATGTGTCGCATATTGTATCACATTCTATTGGCACCAATTGAGATTAAGTCTGTCAAGTTTTGGGTGTTTCATAGTCACAGTGTCCTAAAATTATTCAAATGTCTCAGTGGAGTCAAGGCACAAAACGTCTTTCATATTACCATCAGCTATCCATAAATATACAATATAGATATAAGATATATCGCATCATCTGGTATGAGCGATATTAATTCAAAATCAAATATCTTGATGTATTTACAAACAAACTTCCCCGTTTCTTCCTTAGTTCCCTTCCATAATAAGGATTCGGTTTCCTCCTCAAACTGATCGCCCATAAGATCTTCCTTCAGGCGGTTAGGCTTTATAGAAGGAACATGGCTCTGATACCATGTTAAGGAATGCAGATCTTAACATAGAGAAATTAATAGTCTTTAATTTGCTGTTTACAGAATCTATCTGAGACTGATATTTATTATAACATTTACAAAGATCATCAATTATTATAATTGTAGAGATTATTGAAATCGCATGTTTGCTGAGGTAATTACGTATGTGTTGTTGATGATTTCCCTCAGCAAGCATACGATGATTATATATATGTAAGAAATGCAATGAAAGGTTATGTCTACGTAGAGACATGACCGTACGTGGCTTATGTCACGCAGGGTCATGTCCCTATGTAGACACACCTCTAATTATCATTCAACTTAGCTATCGCTGATGCCGATATCTAACAATATCATTAATCATTGTTCATGCAAACTATCGGTGATACCGACCTTTAACAATATCAATGTTATTTGATACGCATCATGGATAAGTGTCGATCACCCGATAGTAAATACAGTCCTTGCAACATAGTTATGAATTGGGCCACCCGATAGTAAATTGGATCATTCGATATAAATAAGTATTGATATATATGTTATCAAATGTGGAATAATATATATATATATATATATATATTATTTTCACATTAACATATATGTATATTTACTTGTATGTTATAATCCGAATGAAGCTATTTCTCAACAGACTTAAAGTTTTCAGACTTATGCACCAAACATCTGTAGCAGGATCATTGGAGCCAACAGTTTGGTAGCAGTGCAACTTCATCCTCCTCAGAAAAAGCCTTTGTAGCCAAATTCTTTCACAAGGATAAAGGTAAATCTCAATCAGCTCAGTAGAAAGGCTCTAGAAAGCCTTAGAATAGCTCGAAGAAGAAGAAAGTTTAGTGTAACTACTGACCTATTTGGTCATTTGATAAAGGATTGTCACAATTGGTTTGCTTTTGAACAACGGAAGCAGGGAGGGTCTTGTTAGCAAGAGACACTGCTTTTGTTAATGTATATGTTGTCAGTGATGGCAACTATACTTGTTTTCCATAGATACTTATCATGTTGAGGTGTTACCGAAGGTTAGAGTGGAGATTTGGCTAAGTATGAGATAACTGGCAGTGTACAATGTTTAGTATATGGATCTGTACAGGAGTGCATGATTGAGTTTTGAGGTGCGAACCTAGGAGGAGGTTTAGAGAGGTATTATCTACCTTTGTCTATGATCGCAGCAGTTAATGTTATCAGATGATCGAGTTATAACTTTTTGAGTATCGGGTATATAGAGGACAGTGAAGTGCAACGACAATTGGTTATTGGATCAATCAACAATCCTATCGGATCAATGATCCGATCGGGTTGATAGTTGGAGATGATAGACATGTGTGATGACACCTATGCTTGTGTTTGAGGTTAGGAACATGTTTTGAGATCAGATCAAGCCGACATTTCACACGCTATTCATTTTGTTTTTGAGGCTGACAGTTAGAGTTAATATCTTTGATGATGGATATATAACCTCGAGTTTTTGAGATGTTTCATGGATGCGATGGTTGAATATGATAGTGATATGTTGTGTATGGATGATGGATCAGTGATCAGAGGTTCGATAGTTAGATAAGCTTTATGTTGTACTTGCATGGAATTGTTGAAGCATTGTTGATGCTATTTCTCAGTTCACTTTTGTAGATGAAATCTTTTGTATGACAATGAGCCCCTAAGGGTTGTATCCTTGTTTTGTATTTGAGCAGTGAGCTATAGGTTGTAAGCCTGAATGCATGTGCATTCCCCTCATGTACTAAACCCCTAATAGGGCAACGCATTTTTGCAGAAGTAATTCTTTGCGGGTTCCATCCCCACCATGGTTTTTCCCTTAACCGGGTTTCCACGATAAAAATCATGGTGTTATGATGTTGTGGATGCTTTGCTTATGTTTTTGTTGTTTGCGTTCAGTCATATTTGGTTTATGGTTATGCAATCAAAATAATAAGTTTAAAAGTGCTAAAACACTGATTCACCCCCCCCTCTCAATTTTCCTCAATCCTACAAATTGGTATCAAAGCTTTGCCCCTTGGAAGAAGTCTAATAGCTTGAGGAAGGTCCAGATGGCAGATTTGATAGTTACTAGTAGTGTTCAAAGACAACTCTTGGTTGCACTTGAAGATCTTGACAAATCAAATGCTCATAACTTGGAATTGGAAAATAGACTCAAGGATGTTAAATGTTTCATTGAGAATTTGAAGGAACAATTGAACACATCAAGAGATAAGAGGAAAGATCTTGTTGAAAAATTGAAGCAGAAAGGAAGCACTGATGATTCACAAGACTTGAAAGAAAAATCAGATAAATGTGAACAAATCACTAAAGATAGAGATAATTTGAAGCATGAAATGGAATCTATGGTAATGAAGATGACTAAGGAAATTGAAGCAAAGAAATGCAACAAATTTTGGACATATTGCGGAGTAGTGTAGATTATGGACAAATCCTACAAACACAAGGTATGGAAATATGATATGTTTTAATCGCAAAAATTCTGGTCATATTGCTAGGAATTGCGGATACAACAATGTAGAAGGTTTGGTAGAAAGGAACAGTGGCAAAATGACAAAGGAAAGAAAATAATTGAGGTTGATGAAGTTAAGAAGGAAATGAGCAAGACATGGGTTAGAAAAGAATAGATTGATGCTACTGGAAGGATCCCACCAGCATCTGGTGTGGAAATTTCATTAGGAAACTGATTAGGTCAATGACCTAAGGGGGAGTTTTTCATGAAAAATCTTTACCTGACCCCTGAATCAGATAAAGCAGTGAATGCGATCGACATATTCAGATGCAGATATGGATTTACAACATGTTATTTCATTCGCAAGAGTTTTGTTCATGATTTGAAGGTTTGACGATGGATTTTCTACTCTTTATTTTGAGACAATTTGAAGCTACGACCAACGCATTAATTGCTATCTACTTTTTGGGCATGCAAAGCAACAAAAAGGCATTTCATCTATTCATTTCACACCTTGCAAGTTGAAGAAGAGTTTGCAGAGAAGTTAAATGTGATTTCAAAGGAGATTGAAGTGATTTATAACAATTTCAAGCTTAACCCTAAATTTATCGGAAAGGTGTTTTTCATCGCGTAGTTTGATTTTCGAAGGTTGAATCATGGACACACCCAGAGTAGTTGATATTACAAAACGTCTTAGGCCAGTAATATAAGAACACCCACACAAATCAACGAAGAACGACCCTGATGGTGCCTTTTCATCCGTTCCCTATGGTGTTTTGCACGTTGCAGACATTAGGGCTTACATTCATTGCAATCTGGATGAATTGGGAGACAGAGCGATTGCACAACAATTCATAGAGGTTTCTAAGGATTCGGTATTAAAGGATGAATACAAGGTATTGGTAAAGAAGTTTGCGCATGTCATTGATTTCCTTGATTTCTTTGAAGCGGATTGGGTTCGTTACGTGTTAAGCAGAGTTTATGTGGCTTGACAAATCCTACAAGATCACTAAGGAGGTTGTTAAAGTAGTTACATGCTTCTGTGACAGTGGTGAGATATAGTCACTAAGTTAACTGGTTCTCAGCGGGATAAGCAAGCGATGAGATTGAGTAACATTATACAACCAGATGTGAAGTTCACATCTATGGTACTTGGCTGCAATGTATTTCATTCTAGCAGAGAAAACTCTATTTCTAGTACTATCATATATGTTGCATACAAAATGGTCAAAGAAAATGAAGAGTATGACATCTTTGAGTCATTAAGAGATCATCTTATGAAGAATTTGGAGAAGATAAAGGACAAGTAGCATATATTCAAGTATGGATGCATGTTGGTGTGTATATTTTTCTACTTTATTAATTACTTTCTTGGAGTAGGCAATATTAAGTGGAAAGAGGATAAACCGATAGTTTAGACCAAAGAATTCTATGACATCCTGGGAGATTAGTCAGCTAGGAGTACTGTGTGGGGATATTTCAAAAGCTTTCAAGAATCTATGCAGCTAAGGTACAAAATCCCACCGGAAATTGTGAGAAAATATGAGGACAATATTTCTTTTACGGTAGAAATTGATGCATGTTTCATGGAGGCAGCAGATCCTAGAACATCATGGGTGATGCCTATGGGATATGAGATGGATGGTCCACTTCTTGAGGCATATGCATAAGATATCTTGAAGAAACCTATAGATAAGACTTAGCAAAGGTTCGGTCCATATGCTGAGAAGAGCCTTAAGGTGCATGAGGAGATTACTAGACCTGCAAGAGAGAGAAAGATCAAAAAAGAAGTTGAAATGGTTGGAGAAATGATGGGCTTTGCTAAAGAAAAGATGGCAGAAGCAAGGAATAAGTTTGAAGAGAAAGAAAAAGAAAAGAGAAAAGAAAAAGTTGCAAAAGATCCTATTGATGTTGATGTTGATACCCCTCCTGTGTACATACCTTTTGCATTATCATCCAGAGGCAGACAGACAAGGAGCTCAGTAAAATCTTTTATTAGTCCATTGGAGATTAAGCCTGCAAAGAAATCTGAGACACCTAAACCATTTACTCTAAAAGCTACACCATCTAAATTAGTTAAACAAGAGCAAACAACAAGCAAGAGAGTTAAAGGGAAGCCTGAGAGGACATATAAAGGAGCAAAGGATGATAACAGAGATGAAGTAGCGGATTTAGATTATGTAGTGAAGAAGTTGAGGACAAAAGGAGCCAAGGCAACAAGAGTTGTCAGAGATTCCATAGTAGAAGGAGAGTTTGTGCATGAAAAGCCTAGACTTGACATTGGTATGCCTCATTATTCAGCAAATGATACTATTATGAATATGATTGTTCATGGTATTCTTGTTCAAGTAATGAGATATTATAATAGATATGATGAGGATGAGAAAAAGATAATTGAAGATGGAGTTATCTTTTATCTGAACAAATATAACAAAGCATTGATTGACCTGAAAGGAGAGATACCTGATGAACTTTATAACATATTGGAAGGAAGAAGGCTCACAACTCTTGAGAAGGATAAGGAAGTTAGAGAGAATGTTTTACTACAACTTTGCCCTGTGATTGCTACTGAAGAAATTGACAGAATACTTGAGTTGGCAAAGAAGGGTTTCCAAAGTAAAACATGAATCAATAAGCTTCTGATAGGTAATGTTGATGAGATAGTGTAGGAAACAGAGAATGTGATGACAAAGCTCTTATGATGTTGTACCGAAGCATAGTGAAGAGGAAACAAATGTTGAACTATTGAACACTATGGATACACCTATTCAGATAGTTGATGAAGAGCTTGATGTGTTTATCGGTGGAGTGCTTATTACATTTTCAGTGCAACCCATGACGGACATTGAAGATCAAACTAATGATGATTATGTGATTGGTGAAGAGAAAGAAAATGTTGAAAATATTGATGAAGTTCAAACAATTGATGATGAGAAGACAGATGTTGAAGTACAAGAGGATAAGGAAAAAGGCAAGGAAGAAGATAAAGGAGCAGATCAAACCGTTGAGGCAATGGAGGTAAAATTTTTTGAATTTTTTTTGAAAATGTAGTCGTGAAGACTAAAATAAGAGAAACTGATGTTGAGGATATTCAGATCATTTCAAGTCCAATTCGGTTGGATGCTCTCAGCCTGGAACAGTTAATGAACATTGCTGCTGTAGCTCGTACTGAGGCAAAGATTCAGATCTTCAGGTCTCATAGGAAAGACAATGAGTTGCTTACTCTTGCATCTCAATTCTTAAGCAAGATCATGCCGACCTATGCAACAAATCAGAATGATTCTCTATCAGGTCAGTTAGAAGGTCTACTGAATGCAGTAGATTCACACTTTCATTCTTTGGAGAATTGAACATTAGTAAAGGCGAGGAGTGAGTTTGATAAGAAAAGATTCGATGAATCAAATTCCTCTATAGCGTGTAATGTCCCCTTCCTAGAATAGAATTTAATAATAAATAATAAAAATATACTAATAGACAAACAAATAAATAATATAATTTAAAATTAATTATATAATAATAAATATTATAATATGTCGATTAATAAAATAGAATAGAATATTATAATTATAAGTTATTATTAATATAATAATACTATAATTATAAATTATTATAAATAAAATAAAAATAAAAATAAAAATAATAACAATAAATATATAAATAAATAAATTATAAAATAATATAATGTCCATTGATTGGCATAATAAGATAAATTACGGGAGAACTAATATGTGCTAAAATGAAGGAATGATACCCATAAGACAAGCATTACGAGTTCATCATTGTTTTGTTGTTCCTTGAAGCCATGGATGAAATAGCTGATTCGCTGGGAAATAAATTCTCCACGTCACATATTAATGATCGAACCTTTTTGGGCATTGCTTATTCAGCAATATCGTGGCAAATAAGAAGGATAGCAACGAGATTTTAAATCATTAACGTGTCATCCATGATGGAAGACGTGAAGCTTGCTGTAGCCATTTGGGTAAAATCAAGGAGGAATAACAATTGTCTTTGAAAACATCGATTATACATGAAGTCGTTATAACCAAGGGTCCGTAGAACACTACCTTGGCAAGTATTGATTAAGAATCTGTGACTGGAGGAGTATAGTAACATTTATCAATGATTAGTCATCACTAGTGGATAGATAATCACACATACATAAATTATTGTGAATCGATATCTATTAAGTGAAGGTACGATTACCATACGCAAATAATGCAATTACGTTATGCAATAATAATAACGAGTCAGTATGAAAGAAGGCAGCGGCTAAGCTTAAAATGTGTTAGCAAACTAAATAACAATGATTAAACAAAATCACCAGGTGTAATTTCTATTAATAACCAAATGGTATAAGATAAACATCAGCTTAAGATATGAAGAGGTATGACTTTTCCTTGTAAAAAGATGTGTCCCATTAATAGGTAGCTATATATAGGGAATGACTTATTCTATCGAGGGGGGGGGGGTATCATCAAGGGGTCAGCAAACAAAACGTATTCAGTCAGCAAGAGAACCAAATCATACGACATCAAAGGCAATTCCAGAGATAAGTCAAATGCAACAGAGAGGACATGGGGATCCATCAGGGAGGAAGGAGATTAATACAATCGATCCATTCTAAGGAAGGCAATTCATTCATTCTCAGGGATAAGAGTCGTTGCAATCAGACCATTCGTACATTTAGCAGATAAAGCGATTCATATCCATATCAAATAAAAAGGAAGTAAGCACAGTCAACAAGGAATATTTAATCACAGTCAGCATTAAAATAGACAGACATCATAAATGTATATAGACAAATCAAGCCCATTCCATTTGAATATCAATATAAGGATTGAGAACAAACTAAGGAGGAAAAAGGGTCTCTTACAAGTTCATTTATAAGAAATTAGTTCAAACTCAAGGAGGTTTCGACATGGGTCATTACATAGCGCAAGATAGAACATCTTTGAGGATAGGTATAAATCAGTTGAAGGTTGCTCTAGCTGAAGGTGGAAACATCTTTAGAGCTTGCATTGATTATCCCAAATATGTTGGAGATATTGAGAAGATCATAAGGGAGAGTGAGGATGAGTTGAGTAAAGCTTTCAAGGTCATATGACCCCTTGTCAACTTCAGCCTCTAGTTATGTAGTTCAAGCTACATCATTGAATGATAAAATCAAAACCCTTATTGTGGAGAAGGAAAGAGTAAAGGGTAGAATCAGTGAACTATAGAGCCATATCACACCGAAACTAGATATTTTGCTGAATGGTCTAAAAGAAGCAGAGGCAACCATTTCACATTCTGATGTATCAAGTCTTTCAGCTGCAGAGAAGCTTGCTTATGCTTTATGTGGTCAAATTCAAATTGTGGAGAGCATGAGGAAGAGCTTAGATGTTGATCTGGCAGCTATGAGAAATATTTTGTCTGATGTGTTCAAACTTTTGTAAGTATATTGTATGCTTGTGTATACTGAAGATACTTAGGATTTTGATAGAGCAATTTTGGTTTTCTTGTAAACCTTTGCCATTGATGTCAAAGGGGGAGAGATAAGGAGAGAAAAATGTCTGATTCAATTCAGGGGGAGCACAAATTTTTGGATAGGGAGAAATATGTTTGAAGCATGGTAGTTTGGCATTTTGTTTGGGCACCTAGTCATTTTTCGCTAAGTGTCGCCATTAATGCCGAAGGGGGAGAATGTTAGCAAAAGACACTGCTCTTGTTAGCGTATATGTTGTCATTGATGACAACTATACTTGTTTTCCATAGATACTTATCATGCTAAGGTGTTATTGAAGTTTAGAGTGGAGATTTGGCTAAGTATGAGATAACTGGCATAGTGTACAATGTTCGGTATATGGATTGGTACAGGAGTGTATGATCGAGTTTTGAGGTGGGAACCTCAGAGGAGTTTTAGAGAGGTATTATGTACCTTTGTTTGCAGCAGTTAATGTTATCAGATGATTGAGTTATAGCTTTCTGAGTATCGAGTATACATAGGATAGTGAACTGCAGAGGCAGTTGGTTATTGGATCGATCAGCGATCCTATCGGATTGATGATCTGATCGGGTCGATAGTTGGAGATGATAGAGTCGACATGTGTGATGACAACTATGCTTGTGTTCGAGGTTAGGAACATGTTTTCAGATCATATCTAGCCGATATTTCACACACTATTCATTTTGTCTTCGAGGCTGACAGTTAGAGTTAATATCTTTGATGATGGATATATAAGCTCGAGTTTTTGAGATGTTTCATGGATGTGATGGTTGAATATGATAGTGATATGCTGTGTATGGATGATGGATCAGTGATCAGAGGCTCGACAGTCAGATAAGTAGATTTATATTGTACTTGCATGGAACTGTTCAAGGATTGTTGATGCTATTTCTCAGTTCACTTTTGTAGATGAAATCTTTTGTATGGTAGTGAGCCTCTAAGGGTTGTATCTCTGTTTTGTATTTGAGTATTGAGCTCTAGGCTGTAAGCTTGAATGCATGTACATTCCGCTCATGTACTGAACCCCTAACAGGGTAACTTATTTTTGCAGAAGTAATTACTTTTGGGTTCCATCCCCACCGTGGTTTTCCCCTTAAGCGGGTTTCCACGATAAAAATATGGTGTTATGATGTTGTGGATGCTTTGCTTATGTTTCTGTTGTTTGCTTTCAATCATATTTGGTTTATGGTTATGCAATCAAGTTAATAAGTTTAAAAGTGCTAGAACACCGATTCACCCCCCCTCTCAGTGTTCCTCAATCCTAATACGTCTTAGCGTAAGGCCAATGTTGCAGAGCACTCAGAGCAGAAAGAATTTGCATTTTATGCTTTCATGCTAAAACACCCTGCAAATCATGTGATGTCTTTTGCTTGGACTCTGGTGCTTCTTGACACTTCACTCATCAACGTGATTGCTTCACAGACTTCTTACCTTTCACCGATTCAGTCATTTTTGGTAGAGGAGAAGAGTATACTGTTGTCGGCAACGACAATGTGCTGATTCAGTTTGGTGGGAGGAATCTCATATTCCTCAATGTATACTTTGTTCGTGGTATGGAACTGAATCTTCTCTTCGTGAGCTTGATGTGATATTCACTTCACACAAGTGTTCGATTGTTGATTGTGCGACACACTACTGTGGCTATAGGCATCAAGGATTGTGGTTTGTATAGACTTGTGGATTCAGGTGATTCTTTGAGGATGCCTTTGCAACTAAATAATCTTCCATCAATAGTCTTTGGCATCAACGGTATGGTCACTTGAACATTCACCATCTTGCTCAACTTGTTCGGGAGGATCTAGTTCTTGGCTTACTTAAGATTCAAACTCAACATCATCGAGTTTGTGAAGCTTGTCAGGCTGGGAAGTAGCACAAGACACCATTCAAGGATGGTGACTCATGGCGAGCCTCAAAGGTATTGCAGTTGGTTCACGTTGATGTATTTGGTCCAATGAATACATCTTTTGTTCTAATGCTTTCTCCAACTTCTGTGATACACACGACATCAAACACCAGTTAACCACACTTTACACTCCACAACAAAACGATGTTGTTGAATGTCGAAACTGCACTATAACAGAAATGGCATGTCAATGATGGAACACAAGAGTTTTCCTAAGAAATCTTGGGCATAAGCAATATTCACTATAGTCTATCTCCTTAATTGGTCTCCCACACAAGTTGTTAAGGGGAAGTCTCTTGAGGAAAAGCCTGGACTGGTCGCAAGTCTAGGATCAGTCATCTGAAAGTTTTTGGCTCTTTAGCATATGTATGGATTCCAGATGCCCAACGCTCCATTCGAAGAGTCAGAAACTTATGTTCACAGGGTATAGTGACAACTATAAGGCTTACCAACTTTTTGATGTAGACACTGATCGTCTTATCTTCAGTCGCGATGTTTTCGATGAAGAACGAGGACCATTTCAACTTTCCTCGTTCATGTAGAATTTTGAGGATCAACCTTTGAAGGCTGCTGACTTAGGTGTTTGTCTTCCATTTGGTTTACCTAATGGGAGGGATGATGCAGACTTTGAATTTGATGATGCACTACTTGAATTTCCTCCAGATGATGTTCCTCCAGTTGAACTTATGCTAGAACCTATTCCAATTATTCCTCGTGCATATGATGTTGGCTCTTCGACTCTTTTGGCCTAAATGGTGGGCTAAAACCATCAACGATCCTGATGAGCTCATCGAGGGTAGATCTTCCAGAAGCAAGAGCAAGCAACAAAATACAATCAACTTTTCTCTCATGGCCAACATTCATAATATTTTTGAGCCTCAAACATATACTGAGGCTAAAAGGATTCCTAAGTGGGAAAAGGCTATGGAAGTTGAACATCAGAGTCTTTTGAAGAATAACACTTGGGTTCTTTCTGATCTTCCTCCAGGGAAGAAGTCCATTAGCTGCAAATGGGTCTATAAAGTTGCGTACAAAGCTAACAAAACCCTTGACAAGTACAAAGCTTGTCTCATTGCTAGGTGGTTCTCACAGAAAGAAGGCATTGACTGTGAGGAGACTTTTGCTCCTACAACCAAAATGAGTACCATACGGCTTGTTCTTGCCTTAACAACTCATTTTGGTTGGAAAGTCCATCAGATGGATGTTAAGAGTGCCTTCCTTAACAATGAGTTACAGGAAGAGGTCTACATGACGCAACCTCCTGGTTTCAAGTTTGCTGGAAAAGAACATCAGGTGTGCAGACTGGTGAAAGCACTCTGTGGCCTGAAACAAGTTCCTCGGGCTTGGTACTTTTCAGATAATGGTTTTCAAAGGAGTCCATTTGATTCTAATTTGTATGTTAAAAACACTGGTGATGATATTATTCTTCTTTTTGTCTATGTTGATGACCTGATTATCACTGGTAGTTTGACAATTTTGATCGATCAAATCAAACACAGTTTGTGTCAATCCTTTGACATGACAAACTTGGGACTTCTATACTATTGTTTAGGTGTTGAAGTTTGGCAGACTCAAGGTAGTATCTTCTTATCTCAGTCTAAGTATGCCCGCAGTTTGCTGGACAAGTTTCGAATGCAAGATTGCAAACTTGCATCGACACCTATGGAGAAAGGGCTGAAGCTAACAACCAAATCAAATTCACTTGTGGTGAATGAATCAACATTCAGGCAATTGGTGAGCGGTGTCATCTACCTACTGTTACTAGACATGATCTCAATTTTGCAGTGAGCTACATTTCACACTTCATGACACCCCCGAAGGCTGATCATTGGGTAGCAGTGAAGTGTGTTGCGTTATGTGAAGGGCACTTTTGATTTTGGTCTTCTGTACGACAAAAGTCATGATCCTAGACTTATTGGTTTATTAGACCCGGATTGGGGAGGTTCCATTGATGACAGAAAATTGACATATGGGTATGTTTTCAGTTTGGGATCAGGTGCAGTCACATGGACTAGCAAGAACAACAATGGCTCTTTCCTCGACAAAAGTCGAGTATTGAGGAACAGTTAAGGCAGCTTGTGAGGCAGTTTGGCTTCAGAGGATGCTTTCAGACATGCAAATTCTCAAGCAAATCCTACTCCCCTTTACTGTGACAATCAAGGGGTGCTCAAATTGGCTAAGAATCCGGTCTTCCACGAGAGAACCAAGCATGTTGACCTTCATTGTCATTTCATTTGGTAGTTGGTTGAAAACGAATAAGTTCCGTTGCTATTTGTTCCCACTGCGGATCAGACAACAAATATTCTTATTGAGTCTCTGAGTCCGTACAAGTTTGTGAAATTCAGGGGGCAACTTGGTGTAGTTGTTAGATTGCCCATTAAGGGAGTGTATTAAAATAATATCTTTATTATTTATTTAATGGTCAATATTGTAACTTAATGTACATATTAGATAGTTTCTAGTTTAATGATTGTTTCATTATATAAACATTTGCTTTGTAATTCCTATAAATGATCATTTGATCATTCATTCATTATTTTACCAATTACTTGCGTAATAAGAGGTCCCTCCAAATATGTAAGAATCATCAAAATGACTAAGTTCTTTTTCCTTTATGCATAATTTCCATATTTTCTAGATAATATGCAATAATTAATATATCAAAACACAATTACGAGCAAATTTAACTAAGCCAGTCGATTAAATCACACAATTACGGATAGCACACAACATGAACATATTCCAAAATCACCATGGTTTCGGACCGAAACTTACATAGGGTCATGCATCTCACATTTGATTCAAGTACAATAGGGATAACAAATGCACAAGGCCCAATGTGATATCTCCAAAATAAGCACAGTTAAGGGAATAGCCTAGACTTTTATACTCGGGGAGATAACCTTGTACTAATACACTCAAGTTGCATGTCAGGCATACTTGCAACACTTATAATAGCTGAAGCAATGCATAATCACTCAACAAGGTGCATCATCATATACAAATCATAAAATTGGTACACCCAAATTGTCACACGATCATAGTAACATTTATCCGCAAGTTAACTATATATATCTCTTTCCTCAACCACAAAGTAAAGTAGAGCCACTGTTAGATCTAAACATAAAATACATCACATGCATCACACTGTGGATACCAATACAAATATACTCAGTACACCTTGATGCAAAATTATAAATTATAGCTATCATCAGGTCTAAACCCAAGGTTGCAAAATACCAAGTGGCAATGCTGGAGGCATTATATCTAGTTTATTTCATTTTGCAGCAAAACCCAAGAGAAGAGATTGTGCATTATGTGAATGCTTGTATATTTTGTCCATAGTCTAGTGTGTAGGGTTAATTTCAGTTACAGGGGAGATTCCCTTTCCAATTTGAAGAAATATTCTACCTTACATTTTGTTCCATCCTGTGTTGTCCTGAAAGGGACAAATTAAAGTGCTAAGTTGGAAGAAGAACATGATCAGGAGAATACAAAGTTCAAATGAAGCATTATGGCTGATGGAAAGGTGGAACTAATGAACTGTGAGTAGCTATATATGGATTGAGGGAATCGGTTGAGAGAAAGATTGGAACAAAGGTTAAGGCAAATGGGTGATAAGAGCTAGTTGTGTCTGGTAAAGAACGCAAGGACTACCTGCGGTGCATTTTTATTGGGCAGGTGAGAAGTGATAAATATAATTTAAAATAATTGAAGATTATGTAGCATTTTTCAACCGCTTCATGAAAAATGTAGAACAAATTCATGGTGACGGGTTTATAATTTTGTTTAGTTTCTAATAATGTTCCATTTATTTCTGTTTTATCATTCATTAAACCTCCAATATTGGAAAAAATTTAAGGGTTCTGTTGGACGGGATTTTGAATTTATAAGTTTGATAACTAGGTATCGGATGAGAGTTTCTATCTTAAATAGTGATGAAATTGAATTGTCATTGGCAATTGCTTTTTTTTTGGGAAACTTGAGTATAAAACTGTCATTGGCTTGTGGAAGATGGTTCGTGTAACTCTTGATTCTCTAGAATGACAAGAAGATTAAAGTTAAATAACTGGCAACATATGAGAGAGTAGGCAGGCACTTAGAATAAAAGAAAAAATAGAATTCAGTTGATTTGCTCCACACAATTGATGGCAAACAAATGCTACCCCTGAAATTATTGTTCAAACATGATAAGTGTTGATGTTTGTAGCTTCAATCAGATAAAATGATTGAGATACTAATATTATGAGAATAGATTAAATTATGCACATACATATACATACCAATATATGTATATATACATAATCAATTGTTATTATATTAATTTCATAATAAAGAATAGACATGTCCCATCATGGGACATGTCTCTCCTAGCCTCATTCTCAATATAAATGAAAGAGAGATTGTTGCATTTGAAAAACACATACAACATAGAGTGCTATTATATTTGCAGCTATCCTAAAACTTAACATGGTATCAGAGCCAGACTGCAAATGTAAGAGAGTAGTTTGTTGATGGTGAACGTGTGACTGTCTCAAAAAATACAGTCTCAGTACAGGGACCGTATATCACAAATCCATCATTAGATTTTGCTGAATTTTGGATATGTTGGTGCAAACAAATTTTGAAGAATCTCACCGGAGAGATTGGAGATAAAGTGTGGGCTTCAAAAGTTATGACGGACTGTGTACAGGTCTATGTGAAATTCTTGAAAGCGGCTTTCATTAAAGAGGTTAATTTGTTATGATCGTTGTCAAGCATTAACAAAGAATAACGTATTCAAGGAAGGGTGTCTCTTTCTATAAAGAAAGCATTAATTATAGTGTTACCTCTCTTCGAGAAATCAAGTCATTTCACAAGAAGACATGAGAATTGTTCAATAATATAAGAGTGGGAATTGTACATTACGGGGGGAATAACAACCAATGTTACATTCCCATTTGAACCATCCTTAGTGGGGAGATGATTCAAAGGGGAGATGTCTCTCAAATAATGTGAGAAGGTGTTTTCTGATTTGATGTATATGGACCTTCATTGAAGCAACTTGTGTCAAGGATGTTGATGTGCAGATAAGTATCTATTATCCTTGAATGTTACATTTATCTACACATTGTAGTCACTATGTTAGCTGTAATTCTATATGTACTATAAGAGATATTTGCCTTGATCTTTTCCAGAGATGCTGTTGCAGGAAAAAAAAGAAGATTGATATCAGATTCAGAAGGAGTTTGACACTTTAGAGATAACTTTGGACAAGGAGCTCAAAAGATTGAAATCAGATTCAGAGGGAGTCTGACAATTTATCTTAAGCAATCTTGGATGAAAAAATCAACAAATTGATATCTTCTCAATGAGTTCTTCTCTGTGAGAGAAGTTCAAGGTGAAATCCCTTGTTTCCACCTTCTACGCTAAGGCATGGTTGATGTCATGTGTGTGACTCCATGTTTTTAATGGGCCTGCCCCTTGTGTACATCATGAGAAGTGACGACTTCCAAATGATTATCACTAAGAGTTATTGACCTTCTATTGTGATAGACATCGTGTGATGGCCGAAACGGATCACAATAGATGATTTCCTGCATTGTGGATTCAGTTCCTTAAACAGACCATTGACCTTCTATTGTGATAGACATCGTCTGATGGCTGAAACAGATCACAATAGATGATTCCTTAAATTAAGGATACATTACCTATGGAAATTTTTGAGTTATGGTGAATATCACGAGACTTGATATTCTTGGTCAGACCATATCTCTTGATATCACGATAAGGTAATATCTTCTCTCTTAAAAGTAATGGATCATTTGTGAATTGCATTTTGATGAATTTTATCTTTCCTAGCTAAGAGGGGAGTGTTGATGTTTTTTGTAGCTTCGATCAGATAAAATGAATGAGATATTAATATTATGAGAATAGATTAAATTATGCACATACATATACATACCGATATATATATAATAAATTACATACACACACACACACACACACACATAATCAATTGTTATTATATTAATCTCATAATAATGAATAGACATGTCCCAGCATGGGACATGTCTCTCCTAGCCTCATTCTCAATATAAATGAAAGAGAGATTGTTGCATTTGAAAAACACATACAACATAGAGTGCTATTATATTTGCAGCTATCCTAAAACTTAACAATAAGAATGACGTATGAATCAAATCTTTTTTTAAGATATAAATATTGAAAGAGGTTTGGTGTACTAAATGCCAATAGCTAAGTATACAGGCAAAAAATGCCTGAGAACACAAGATACATGTATTTAAAATGTATACAAACTTAGATGATGTCTAGCATAAAACGGATAAATGGTTCAAGATATCTTTGGATGGTTTGCAAACATTTTTAATTTTGAAGATTGCCGAGTCTAATAACAATGATGCAAATATGCTTCAAATTTTAACTAGGCAGCAGCAGCATAAAATGCGGGATATTGTATATTGTGAAAAGGCAATAGAAAGATGAACTATAATCCTTACAAAGCAGCAAAAGGTGTTAGACGAGTTGTTTGTCATTGTAAATTGTTAAGAGGAAATAAATTGATAACTTGACTTATCTGTTGGGAGGAACTGAGTAGGCATGGCTCAAAAGATTGTGGTGCAGAATCAAGGAGTAACTTTGGTCGATCCCATAAGAAGGTACATAAGAATTTTATATTAAATTTTATCAAAATAAAATAATGAACAATCTATCAATCATTTTGGACAAGGACGTAGAGTATCTCACAAACTAGATAAACCTTCCTATAAAATGGACATTTATACCTTATCTTCTTTAATTAGCTGAGATGATAGGAATAAAATCTTCAAGACATTGGACCTACGAACGTAGGATAGTTTTTATTATGAGTTCATGTTCGCTTGTGAAGATATTGGAATCTGGACTATTATTGATTTTGTCAAGATGCTTTGAATTTTACTGTTGGATAGTTGCCAGGATAAACACCCTGAGAAAATATATATGGTAAATATAAGGTGATTTTGCATCCTGGTTATCAATATTTTGTCTACATATGAAAAAA
>MU224958.1:2336818-2355363 GCA_018584345.1 Thuja plicata | reverse complement strand
ATAGTTGCCAGGATAAACACCCTGAGAAAATATATATGGTAAATATAAGGTGATTTTGCATCCTGGTTATCAATATTTTGTCTACATATGAAAAAACTTGTTTGGTAATAATTATTGCCATAATGAAAGTTGAATAGGCACAGGGTCACATTGGTTTAAATTTCAAACCATTAGCGAAGAATTCTTGCCATCTTTTCTTCCAGATTAGTATAGTTTCAGTTGCTAGCTAGATGTTTTCTTGGAACAAGTTTGTGAAGACTGAGTACCCACTTCTTTTAAACATTTCAATATTTTATTAACAATATCAGTTTCTTCACTGATCGCTTAAAATAGCTCGACAACTTGAGTACCTATAATGCTACACCACCTTGAGTGATTATTGAGAAACATTCTAGAAATATTTCTCTTTTTTCTTTTTCATATTTTCTTCATCCACAATTCTTTGATTACTTGCCTAGAGCTTCATGCCTCAGGGAGGGTTTTATATAGCATTCCATGGTGCGGTTTGCTCTTGTGCATTTTGATCGGGTGTAATGTAATTGTTCATCCTTCAGTAGTGTGGGTCTTTACTGACGTATTGTCCTAAACCATCATTTAACTTATTTATGTGGAAATATATAATGGATTTGGCATCGTTTTGTGATTCCACGAGTATATTCTGGTAGACTTTTTCTTTTAGTCCCATTTTATCTTCAACAATCTTTATATTAGTGCTGTTATTTTTCATATACAGTAGTTAGTACTTTGTGCATCACAACGTTATCGTTTCTGTTTTATTGGTTTTGATGCTATATATCTGATAAATGTTGGAAATTTTCCTCAATTTACTACGTGTAGCACGTTCATTATTAGGTAAGGATTTTAGTTCTACACTGACATGGTTTTGGTTTTTATTTTGACATCTACGAGTGACCGATTTTTAATCTGTGTGGTCTACAGGAAAAGGAAGATGCAAAGAATATTCTTCGAGGATTAAGGAGTGAAAATCCAGTAATGGATTTTGAGCAAGCTACACCCTGAACTCGTTGGCTTCTTTGTGGGGCTCTTTGTAACATTATATGCTGTTCCAGTCATCTGCAAAAATTCGGACCTTTTTTCGTGAGGATACAAACATCAACTATTAATGATGTTGCCAGTTTCTGCATGATTGTTCATGTTGGCCTTGAAGAGCAATTTTTGGGCTCAAATATATTAGACAGCTCTTGACAAGGTTCTTCGGCGATGTGTATGCTAAATCCTTACATCTGCAAGAGATTCTCCATCATAATTTGCCCATCATATTCTATAAAGTTATTTCTCCTCAGATATAACAATGGTCACTTGGAACATTTTTGAATTGGAAGAGGTATAATTTAATCTCGGTAATGCATTCTACCGTTTCCAATCCAGCACCATCCAAAAGGAAAAAACACCTTTCGTATGTTTCATCTACTAGGTACCTATACAAAACCGTACATCTCTCAAGAACTAAAGTTTTCTAGGCACATTAAAATCATTGGGGGGCACTAAAGAGAGAAACAAACCAGAGGTGTTGGATACTTCCCCTCTCCTGCCCAGATAAACACGTTCATGCACAGGATATTGGGTATGGATACAGTTATCTCGGATATGGTACAAATATTGTATCCAGTCGTGTCTATATGTGGCCCCATATGTGGGCTGTATTCGATATGGTTGACTCAACGTTGTCTAGCGGTTTTATATATAGAAAGAATCACAAGGGTAGAGAGTTCAATTGCTGAAATCAGTAGGCTTTCAATGTTGAGTTTTAAATTCAAATGTTGAAAGTTGCATCTGAGGTGGGATTTTAAAGTCCATATATTAATATCTATGTCGAAATGTTTGCTGTTTTTTATGTTGTTGGGAGGAGGTATCTCAATTGTGGTTTCTGTTGGGTTGGGCCAGCAAAAAAATCAATTTATGAATTAAAAAATAAAATAAATACAATATAAAATAAATATTATAAATTAAAATGTAGAAAACAAATAATAATTAATCTTGTCAAGTTCAATTCATAAATCATTAGGTTTATACTGAAGCATGAAAATTAGAATTGTAAAAAGGATAGGATTTAATTGGTCAATTCAATAGCTTTCTATTGTAGAAACTCAAATTCCAATCTGACATCTAAGATGAAATTCATGTAATGACACTTAATTTCTCATTACTATTAGTATTCAATTATTATTAATATTGAAGTTATCTTAAAATTAAGAAAAAAATGTAAATAGTATTAATGCCAAAATAAATCATATGGATATCTAAAAGAATAAATATATTACTTGTTGCTTGATGGATGAGAAGTGCATTCATGAGATAAACAAATCATATAAGGTGAAAACAATTGATGGTCATGTAGTTTACAAGAAATTTTATGGAAAACATCCATCTTCTCACACCTACTCTTATTAATATTTTTTATTTATTTATTTTTCTTTAGTTATATGTAGATCTCTCATGGAAAGGGTAGGATGGGCATTGATGGACATTAATGACCTATTACACTACCAACATAAGCTAGTTAATGGTTATAAATAATATGGAGAGCATAGTCTACAATCTACTAAAGATTTTGATAAGTGACTAATGAAAAATTCAACTGTTCTTGTTTTTTATGATTTATTGCCTCACACAATGTCTATACATTCATGATTTGTTTTGTCTCCAAGGAAACATGTGAGAGAAAACAAGAATCTCCTTGCAACTTGTGATGTATGGGTACTCCTCCATGACTATATGGATGAGGCACACGATTCACCATATTTCTGCGAATAATTTTGTGGTTTACTTGTGTTGAGCAATGTACATGGGATCGTTATATTCATTAGCAAGCATATTGTTAGACAAGAAAGTGATGATAGGTTTTGAATTAGTTTTGACAATAGATTTTGAAGGAGAAACATCCAATATGCCTACTATCTCAGAGGATGTGATAGTGTCAAATGAAAGGTCCTCACTTGGCTTCTTAGGGATAGGTGTAGGATTAGAAGTATGAGTATAAGAAAATCAAGGTGGCTATATCTACATGATTTACTAAGGAATGGTTTGGTATGAATTTGAAGGTTTTGGTCGGAAAGGAAATTGATTTTTTGCTCCCATCATTAATGATCACAACTTGGATGCCAATTGAGTCCTTGAGCTATGTATAAGATATAAAAATGCACTTCTTAGTTTCATGTTGAGAAATACAATGGTATTGGAAAACTACTTTTGAATTGTATGTTTTGATAAGGGGTGAGATTTGAGTAAAGGGGTCTAATGGGTGGTAATTGGATGAGCTTATTAGAACTTAATTGCTAGAGAAAAGTGTTAAGAGAATAAAATAGCTTTGTGAAGTGGTAATTTTTATTTGATTACAAGGATAATGCCAATGTTGAAGAAGAGAGTGAAATGAGGTATCCACTTGGCTCACATCTTAGGGGTATTGAGCTTTTGAGCAATGTAGTCGTCCTATATGTAATTTGAAGAGTATGATGAATATGGTGTAAGAGTAGTAGGTTGGTCAAAGGAAACATTTCAAATTGATTCATTATTTGTTGATAGACATAGTGTTATGCATAAATATTAGAAAGAAGGATAGTGCATGAGAAGAAGCTTATCTTGTATGTGGTGTTGATGATTGCTAATAAAGACATTTTGGACATCAAAAATAGAAAATAGATAAGGAAGTTGAGAAAAAAATAGATTGATAACAAAAATGAAATTTTCAATATTTCTATTAAAACCCCGTTTATATTAAACAAGTCAAAAAAAGTGACCCATGGGCCAATACTTACTTGGAAATGTTTGAGGAAAAGAGGAATGATCCGATCGAAACAATGGATAGAATGATCTAGCATATAATAAAACCAATTGGGGGAAATTTATTTAAGAAGGAACAAGAATATTTTACCAATAACTTATCATTAAAGATGAAATCATTGTGGGTTGTAGTGAATGCAAAAAATACAGGTCTAAGGGTCCTCTTTGTGATTACATTTATCAATGCAAGGTAGTTTAAATTAAGGTAGGAAAGGAGTTGTAAGAATCTCAACAAAGACATGATATGCTAGAAATAGATGGTATTAATAAGCTGGGATGTAGAGGAAAGAGAGATGCATTTGCATATTCCCCATGTTTGGCATGAATTAATTTATAACAAGGTCTATAGTGAGGGGATGAATTGTGGTAGCAAAAATAATGGTGAATGGATGAGGAAGAAAGGGTTGAGATGAGCTAGATGATCTAACCGCATAAGTGACAAAAAAGGGGTCCAAAAGATGAAAAAAATGAATAACTATAAATGGGGCTATAAACATTATGTGAGGAGAATGAGCCTATGTGAGTAGAAATGATAGAAGATGCAACAACATGTGCAAGGTTATGTATGTGGGTGTTGGTGTAGGTAGATAATTGGAATTTGTATATGCGATAAGCTAGAGTGAATTAATTGAGTGGTCAACGAAACCTTGAGTAGGGGCATGTTGGTGCATGATATGCCCCCAACCTACACAAAGTTGAGGCCCACAAGGAGGTTTAGGAGCATAGTTTATAAATCATTAGGGGGGGGGGATCTAGTAGTGTGATGAGTGTTGTCATCAATAACAAGATAGGTTTGAAGGAGAGACAACTGTTCATCTATTTTGTGGACTCTCTTATGGTCAACTACATTTAGGGCGTCCTCATAATAATTCTTCTTCTCCTAACTATGATGATTTTCTTTAGGATTGGTGAGTAAGGTGGAATAAGATATGCCAAACAAATATATAGAAAGGTCAATATTAGAAAATTCAGGCGTATATATGAAAGGTATTTTGAGTTAATTCCGTTAAATTCAATGCACAAGTTGAGAAGAAAATAGAGACTGTGTTAAAACACATAAAAGTAATGAAGTAAATTTTAGTACACTACATACAAATAGAAAATTGTATAGAGAGAGGTAAACAAGTATTTTAGGTTCACCAAAAACATGATAATGAATTTTCTTTTTGTAAGTGATTTAAGATTTTAAGTAAACACTATTACAAGACGAGACTACAAATTAGAAAATGTTATTTAATATTCTCTAACCAACAATATTCTTAGTTTAGTTGCAACAATACATGTCAATACCATGTCCATCTCCTGCCATTGACATTTCAAACAATCATATTTTTCCTACTATAACAATTGTTATATTTGTCTATGACAAGATCTTTGATGGTTCTCTGGCATAGGATTTTTTGGGGGGACTTGTCCTTTGAGTGTGACGTTGTCCTTTTGTGACATTTTTTTTTTCTCTTCTTTGATGCAGGCTTCTCATGGTTTCCCTAACTCCTATCTTCATGTTGGTGCTTTAGGTTCCTCTACGCTTGCAAATTTATAATGATTAATTCACCTCATTTATTAATGTAAGAGTTAGTTGCACTCCTCCAGTAGTGCCTATTGTTCCCTCTATTGGCACTCTCAATAAAGCCTTGTCCAACTTACTTTCGTCTTGGTAAATTTATGGGATATTTGATAGGGAATTCCACATGTTTCCCTTTGTTTTGAGAACATGGAATATAATATCTCTTGGAATATTGTTAGGGGAAAGAAAGGTCTTCTTAAATATTTAGCCCAAACTCATGCTAGAGTGATGTAGAACATAATACTTCTAATGAGAGGGAAGGGAGGGTGAATTAGTAGAAGATATAACATTTTAATCCTTAATCAATTTATACTTTGATAAGATAGTATAAAATTGAATGATAAGAGGGAAAATCACACAATGATACCAATGCAAAAGAAATACGTGGAAAATCCAGGATAGGAAAAACAATGGTGAGAAATTGTGCTCGGATTGACTGTCCTAATCCAATCTCACAAAGAAACTTTATTACAAATTTTAAGGGCACAAACTCTATGGAGTCACCAAAACCCTATTTTAAGAGCACCGACTCTTCCTGATTTGAGCACCCACTCATAATTTAAAAAGAACCAACTTTAATAATAAAAAAATTATAATTCTTTCCAGTAAACTTTATAGTAAGTTATGTCTCCTCTGTATAAAAATGGTTATTTGTAAGCATTTTTTCAACTGGAAGGGTTATAATTTAATCTTGATAATGCATTCTACCATTTCCAATCCAACAACATCCAAAAGGAAAAAATACCTTTAATATGTTTCATCTACTAGGCACTAATACAAAAATGTACATTTCCCAAGAACTAAAGTCTTCTAGTCACATTAAACTCATTGGGGGGGCACTGAAAAAAAAACCAGAGGTGTTGGATACTTCCCCTCTCCTACCCAGATATATTGGATATGGATACAATTAGCAATTGCACCTTCGTGTGCAATAGGTACGCTAAAGAGATTTGGAAGCTCAATTATGCAAAAAAAATTCTATTTTTGCATACAATTCTGCATACATGAAGTCATTTGGTAGGCAATTTAGCAAATGCCATTATTTGAGCAAAAAAGATCTGGCACTAGGATCCAAACACGACAATAAAAAAACCACGAAACTAGGAAGATAATCAACATGCATTAACAATAGGATCATGCTATATTTTCATAAAGGAGAGAGGGAGGAGGCAGGAGAAGATCAAAAGAGATAGGGGGTAGAGATGGAGAGAAGGATATATATATATGTGTGTGTGTGTGTGTGTGTGTGTGTATATATATATATATATATATATATATATAGAGAGAGAGAGAGAGAGAGAGAGAGAGAGAGAGAGAGAGAGAGAAATATGTAACAGTTACATGCAAATACGATTAATAAAATAGATGAATAAAACACACAAAAATAAGACACAAAGAATTTAACGTGGTTCACCCAATCTTGGGCTATGTCCACCAAAAAGAGAGTCCAATATTATTATCTAGTAATTTCAATTGATTACAACTAGTTGTCCCTTTCAGCTCAAAACCACTACAAATGCTACAATACTTCTTCACTATACAAAGCCATAACCCTAACACCATTTTTCTTATAGAAAAACCCTAACCCTAAAAATTGCTTGACGAGTTAACCTAGGGAAATGCTTGACGAGTTAACCCAAAAAATGCTTGAAGTTAACTAATTTTTTTTGTGGGGTGTTGCCTTGAACCCCATGAATTGCGGAAAGTGTACAATACTTGCCTGATCAATCACCACAAACCAACAAGGGGGTGGAGATAAATAGAGAGAGGAGAGAGAAGTATATATATAGGAGTGATAGGGAGATATGAAGAGATAGAGAATAGATATAACTTTGTAAAGATAGAGTAGGTGAAAGATAGATAGAAGGAGAGGGAGAAAGATAAAAATAAAGATAATGAGAAAGGGGTGAATTGAGAGATAAAAAGATAAAGATATATGCTAGAAGTGATATATAAAGATATCACGTAGTGAAAAATATGTCCTTTTTACTATACTTAGTGAAAATCATTCCTATATCGTTTCAAATTGTTAGAACAATATGTAATTATTAACCTCACAATTGTAATGCGTTTCATGCGTCTTCAACCCTTTGGGAATAGGTGTGTGGATTCCTGAGAGGTGATTGGGTTAATTACTTATCAGTATTTTCTCTTAGTTGGCTTGGACTATTGATTGTAATGGAATAAATAGGTAGGTTATGTATGACATTGGTTGTTATGAAGTAGTTTGAATATACCGGGACACACTCTCATTCCTAGATGCCGGGGAGAGTGGATCATATCTTAATTGAAATACATGTGGCACACTCTTGTGTTAAGATGGAACCACTCCTTGATGCTCATTCCCATCACTTATTTCTATCTTATATGCACCAACTTTAACATATTCATATATTTTTGTTGACACTTGTGTCCATATGATTTGTCCCTACATCAAAATCCACCTAATTTGTGTCTTAGGTGATTTACATGTATGCTGGGATTGAATGTACTTACTCTATATTATGCTTATAAAACTTACTACCACCTAAGAATGTGTTATTAGTATAAACTAATGTCTGATATATTGCTAAGAAAAAATTATATAAATTGATTGGCATGGAGATCACTTGAATCTATTTTTTTTGTTCTTATTTATTATTTGGTTTAAATTTTATTTTACTCATTTTGTATAAAATAAAATAATCTATAAAGAAATTCCAGACAAGCATACAAAATTTGGATGGTATTAGACATATTCAATGGATTTTATTAGGTTTCTAATATTGGTTGTAATATAAAATAATTAGCAAAGATATAGATAATAAGGTTAAGAATTTTTTTTTTTTTTCAAACACCAAACAAGCATAACAAAGTTGTATGGCTAATACATTTAATGGGCTGTATTAGGTTTCTAGTGTTGATCATAGTTTAAAATAATTAACAAAGATATAGATAACACAATCACAATTTTAGATCTTTTGACAAAATGCAATGCCCCCTTATGAGATTGCTTAGGGCCTTATGTCTTATGATTATGATTTAAACTGTAATAAACTTATTCTTCTTATATAGCTTTGTACACATTTTTTTTTAATTCAATATAAATTTTAAAATTGAAGTATGTATTTCAGTTCTTCAACATGTAAGGTCACTGTCCTTGTTCTTATCTTCTGATTAGGCAATTGTTTTTGGAAGTGACTCCCTATAGTCTTTTAGCAGCGTTCAATGCTTATGAATGAACAAATGTAATTAATCATAGCTATCCTCATGTTATAGGGTATTATACTCCTTTTGGGGTAATTCTTTTGAAATAGATGGTGCCTCCAACGTCAGAGATGTGGACGAAATATGTCTTGGGAATATTTATTCTCAGTAGATAATGCAACTTTGATAAGTTGTGCCACAGATATAAATAACACCAGAGATCTTTAGTGTAATTGCTGGAATTATATTCACTATGCTTGAAGATAATGATCTCAAACCATTAATGTCGCTGACTCCAGATCTCAATTATAAGAGGTTATTGCTGATTCACAATCGGATGGATTTCTTCAACAAATGCTTATTAATATCCAATCCGACCCTGTAACTTCCTCTTCGCTCTGCATTCAGGTACCCCTTCAAAAGTAGATCTCATTACCTCCTTAATAACCACGCGGGTTATGGTTGCCACCTTTCAAGTCGAAAAATCATTCGAAGGTTTACATAGGGTTTGGTTATAATGTATTTAGTGTTTGATGTTTTACTTATATGTTTGGTATTAATGTTATGGAAATGTATTCTACAAGCCTAGTTATCCTTAAGAAACTAAAACGAGTTTTTGTTTTCTCATGCAGTAGTTAGAAAGTGAGTTTGAGGAATGCTTGGATAGTGGTGAGTCTCTCAATTAGCATGCAAGGTATAAATAAAGAAAAATAGATAACAACGAAGATAACATTAGACAACATTAGACAGTCTAATGAATTGACACAAGCAATGATCCAAACAAGGCCCTATCAAAATAATACATAGCGTAAGGGAAGTATGTTTAGAATAGTGGTGTGATGATAAGATTATCATTGAAGAATAGTAAAGGTGTAAAGCACAACAAATTATACAGGCAATCACACACACACACACACATTATAGTCATCAAAGTTTGTCTTCAAGTTTTGGTGTCTTCATTGTTATAATGTGATGTTATTCACTATTCTTAGGTTTCTTTGCACCATTCTTGAAAGGTTTTTGTCAAAACAACAAAATTGAAGGAAGATACTTTGATTGTTCAAAACTCGCATGGTTGTTCTCAGAAGTTCTATAATTATTCATGAAAAGATGTAGGTTTCTCTTCCAAGCTTAAAGATCATGAAGCTTTCAGTGATCCATGTTGATGTTCCTATTTCAAACTCACCGCCTCAATCTTGCAAATAACTTCCCCTAAAAAGATAGTACTACCCTAGGATATGGAAGAATGCTTTTCCAAATTGAATACACGAATACAAAAATGTTCTTCTCCTCACATGTAAGTTGCATCAAGTTCATTCTCCACCTCAATGTTGCAAGTTCATGTTGCAAGTTGAATAATGGTTCTTCCCATGACACATATGCTCTTCCAATGTTTTTCCAACTTGTGTTATGTCCTCTAAGACCCAAATTATTGAATCATATTGATAATTTCAGGTTTTAGAAACCTTATAATAGTTCTTACCGTGTTCTTCCCAAATTTGTAATGGATCTTCTAAGGCCTAGATTTTTCCTTAAGAGGCATATTTTACACTTTTAAAATATAAAGCACTTCCCATTGCTTGCATTCGATCTTCCAAAACCCAAATTTGGGTTAAAATACACTATAAAGACACTTAAAATCAGGTCTCTGAGACACGATTACAAGCACAAGTTAAATTAATTTCCACATATATGCAAAGTGCAATATAATCTTCCCATTTGCGAATGAAATCCCCATGTTCTTCCCCACTAGCAATTTACTTCCCAAGCTTCAAAATTCACTGATGGTATCATTTTGAAGTCATTCCCATGCTTGTTCTTACGAAGATTGTTCTTCCCAAGTGTGGCTTTTGTGTTTTGCGACTTTCTTCTCTTGAAGAACATTCCATGTATTCTCTTATTTGCACGTATGATCTATCCAATAAATAAATCAAGGCATTGGTCTTATTTTGCAAGAAGACCCCAAGACTGAAGAAGAAATGAAGCCAGAGCAATCACATGACAGATCCATACAAGGAGGTGGTAAATTGATATAAATGATTGAGTACATAGAATGCTTTCAAGACTGAAATGGTCATGAAACATTGACAAGATTCTTTCTTGGTAAAGGCCATTGTGATGTATAACAATCAAGGATACAAGTTCTTGTTTTGGTTCAAGATGCTTCCACTTAACCCAAGTACTTCAATCATGGATCATCCTATATTAGCATAAGAAGTTTGAGAAAGGATAATATAAATATAATCATGTCTTGTCAGACACTTAGAATAGTTTTCAATTACACACTTGTAATTTCTTTTTGACATATTACATGTAAACAAATTGCAAGTCAAGTAACATTAAGACTGCAATTCGGAATAAGTCATAGTTAGCTATGTAAAAAGTCAAAGTTAGTTGGACTTCTCCCACTTTTTTTTCTCTCTTTTATCCTCACCTATATATAGAGAGGATTCTCATTGTATTTTTTTATCTTTATGCAATGCAAGTAAACTTTGTTGGAATTGTGCAAAATACAAACTTAACTTTTATTTGTGCAAGCTTATTTCAAAGTAAATAAAAGAGCAAGTGTTTTCAATCTTTGAGTTGGAGGGACTTGTAATATCATTATTGTGTTCTTAGGTCTCAAAAGTGGTATTATCTTGGATTTATTGAGAAAATTGTACGAGTTGGGTGAACCCACAATAGTGGGTTACACTTTTTAGCCAACTTTGACACTCAAATAATGATTTTGAGAAAAATCTTCACATTCAGACACCTATTACTACTAAACTGTAAGGAATTTGAAGATGATGTTAACTAGTGATTTGTGACATTTTGTGTGTCTATTATAAATATATTATTTTAAATTTTTTTTGGCATGAATTTGTATCAATTTTCTATCTCCCTTGAAAGCTAGTTTTTTTTACAGTAAACAACATTTTTAAAGAGTGACACTCATTTGGTTTGGTATAATTTTTTTTTCTAAATAGATATGAATGTGATTCTTTCTAATTTAGTTTTTTAACATCCATATCTAATGTTTGAAATTGATTTCATAACTTTATATTTACTATTTCATATTTTATTAAGGTTTGAGGTTGATTTAACTATAATTTTGACATATGTTCATTTGGTTGATTGTAACGTGTGTATGTGTCAAATTATTTTTAGGCAAAGAAATTCAATATCTAGTGCGTGGATATTTTTTAAATTTTTTTTTCAATTGTTTACTATTTCTCCATAAGCGTCGATCACAAAAGTTGATATTTGGTGAGAAACCTATGTTTAAGTAATCTTAAAAAAAGTTCACAATAACCTCAATATATTTTAAAATAATAATCATTGGAAAACTTGTTCTGAGTACTACTATCATGCATTTGGGTTCGTCAATATTGTTCCATTTGAGCCCTCAATTTAAGCTTTGAAGGCTAGAAAACTACAAAAGATGGGTGAGCTTCAGGGGCAAATATTTAACAGGGGGTTTTGATAGAACATATGTTCTATCGAAAGGGGTTCGATAGAACCTAAGGGGATTTGATCAAAACCTTTTTCTATCGGAAGTCCCTGGTCCAAATTTTAATATCCCAAAATTTTTGCATTCAATTGAAAGTTACTTTCGATAGAACATGGGTTAAAATTAGATTTGGCCAAAAGAGTAGAATTATTTCGTCCAAAAAAGTGCAACCCACTATTGTGGGTTCACCCAATTATTTGCATTGCTTATTAGGAAAGATTTAAATCTAATTTCATATAGAATTTGTGTTGTAGTTTTCAATTTTAGTTACGTAGAAGTGAATGCATAGTCTTTTCTTTGCGATACTAGAAGTAGAAAGGAAGTTTTGTGTGTTAAAGTCTTTGTGCTTAGCATATTTCCGCCTCATCATTTAAATCATTTTAGGACAATGTATGAGTCTTTGAGCTTATGTACATTCCTTAGTTTATACTTTATTGGTAAACTTAAGGATAATCTTTTAGTTATTTTCAAGATATTGACATTATTGCTCTAATTAGTGCTTAGAAGTGAATTGATCAAAAGTCTCAAATTTGTAAGTGCATATTTATGAAGAGGAAATCCTTCTTGAAGAAAGGAGGTGATGCGTGCAACACCTAGTCTTAGATTAGTTTAAATTTCTTGTGAAGTTCTAGTTGATTTAAAAATAATAATAAGGGAGCCTCCCCTTACGTGAGAGGAGAAATCATATTACACATACTGTGTCTAAATACTCCAATTCGTAAGTAGTGTGTCTATGATGGCTTACAAACTATTTAGCCAACACTAACAAATTTACAAACTCCACAGAATGCTCTTTGTATTGTTTCCTTCATGTTCGGTTTGTTTTTAGTTGTCGATACCCTAACTATCTATTTTACATCCTCATGGTTTATATTGTTTTGTTGTTTTTGAATCTATCTTATATTATTATTTTTATCCAATTCTTCCTACTGTTTCCTTCATGTTCATTTAAATTTCACGTCCCTATACAAAACCACAAAGATTCACATCCTTACAAATTTATAAACTTCACATAATGTTCTTTGCACTATTTCCTTCATTTTTATTTCATTTTCAGTTTTTGATACCCTTACTGACTATTTTACATTCTCATGGTTTCTATTGTGAATCACTTTTCTATTCTACCTATATTATCCTTTCTATTCAATTCTTTTCAACATATATTTTCTTTCTACTATTTCCTTCATATTCATTCAAATTTCACATCCTTAAACATGATATAAAGATTCTCATCCTTACAAATTTACAAATTTGACATATTACTCTTTGTATTGTTTCCTTTGTTACAATGTGAATTTGACACTATTCTTGTCATTGTCATTAATGGTTTCCATTCATGTCAGCATATCTAATTCACATAAGAGGTTTGACTATTTTAGTGTATTGGTAGAAGTTTGTACCAAAGGTTATGCTGTAAATATTTTTCCTTATTTTTGTTGTTGCTGGTCCTATTTAATATGCAACATCTGGTGCAACATTTGTTTTGGTTTTGTCATATCTTGGGCATGTTCATTGTGCTTCAGTCAATGCATTTGAATTGTAAAGTATAGGTCCTATTCGTTGGTGCCGAAGATCTTAGAGATTGTGTAGCATGCTTATATGTGCAAATCATGTTGTATTGAGTGAGGTAGTCCACATTTCATTCCTTACCATCATGGAAATGTTTCAGTGTGACCTATTTCAAATCATTTTAGGCCGACTTGGTTGTTGGTATCAAGCAGTATAAGAAGAGCGATAATCTCAGTTGTTGATGTGATGCTTGATTATGCGAAGTGAAAGCAAATCTAAAAAGGGAGGACCCGTGTGTTTATGTACATGCGAGTTGATACAATTGGTAGAAGATTGTTATATCATTTCTATATTGTGGAGTATCAGTGACAGTGACTTCAGTGGTCGATTCAACTTTCATTTATTATATTTTGGCAGTGAGCCTCTGCCGATAGGGAGCTTATTGGAAGTGAGCCTATTTGTATTGGAAGTTAGCCTTTCTTTTCTAGCTAGTCAGGCCAACGACAGTGAGACAACCCATAATGAGTAAACTGACAATGAACCCTTATAAAAATCACCTTAACTGGTGTTCAGTTCATGAGAATTAGCTTCTCTATGGTTTTTTCCAGTTTGGGTTTCCACGTAAATTCTGGTGTTCATTGTGTTGATAGTTTTTTCCTTTCATGTTTTGATGTAGGAGCATCCAGGTGTAAAAGAAATCTTGCATCACCCAAAAATATTGTCTAGTTTTTCAATAAGGGCTATCTTTGGGCAGAGTTACTATTTTTGACAAGTTTACTATTTTTAGTAGGTTGTTCATTTGAGCTCAGATTGTTCCATTTACTTCTCTGGAGGTTCATTTTGGATATATATGCTTGCTGGTAAAGTTTCATGGCAATATAAATTTTGATTTTGAAGATATTGAATTTTTTGTTTTGGCGGGGTGGTACACAAACTTTGAACTCAGTCTTGAAGATTTTAGAGGCTCTGAAAGGGGGTCAAACTGTGAACTACTAGTGCTTTGCAAGCGTAGGCTGTAGAGCGCTTCATGACATTTTTGAAACAGGGTCATAATAACGAATCAAATCCATGGTTCACAAGTTATGGTTTTTGGAAGTTGGGCCATCAAGACTCTAGTTTCAATATAAATATAAGAGATAAAAATATTCCTTAAGCGGGAAATCGAACCGCTAGGCACCAAAATGGGAAAATTTCACTTTTCAAAATATTCTAGGGCAATTAATTGTGCTACTTATAGGGATGAAGGGGGATTTTAGGGTTCAGTTCCAAAAAGTATAGATTGTGGCTCTGTTTTGCAGATTATTGTAATGAAAATACCCATGTAGCTGTAGTATGTTAGTTTTCTGAATATTGTAATGTCATTTCCTTGAAGATAATTGAAAGAAAGTGTTTCTGTTCTTGCCATTGTTCTGTTCTTGTAATTTTCTGTTTATTTCCTATTGTGTTGTGTGTGTTTGGTTGAGTAAGGGGAGTACCCTTCATCAAGTGGTATCAGAGTGGAATTTCCTTAGTGTGTAGACAGATCATCGAATGTAAGGCAGTTTGCACCAAGACTGTGTTTGTGGGTTTGAGAGATAAGTATAGAAAATGCCTCCATGAAGGAACCATGGTGGAAGAGTTGCAGGTGTGATAAAAGAGGGTTTTAGAGCCCACCAAAGGCAAGTGCAAGCATTGAAAGAGGAGATGCGTAGAGGAATCGATAGGCAAAGAGATGCAAGTGAGGATGAATCTAAAGAAGGAAAATTTGAAGAATAAAAATAAATGGCTAGGAATCCTGGTGAAGCTAGGTTTTTGAGGGCTGTTTTTGAGATTGGAAAGAGACCAAAGATTAAATTTGTTACATTTTATGGAAATTTCAATCTAGAAGAGTTGATCAATTGGATCAAAGATATGGAGGAGTACTTTGAGTATGAGGAAATAGAAGATCTTGAGAGGGTCAAATTAAAAAAGGCCAAGTTTAAAGGTCATGCAAAAATTTGGTGGAAGAGATTCAATTGGAGAGAAATATAAGAGGGAAGGAGAAGATAACCAAAATGGATCGAATGGTGGAAAAATTGAAGAGACATTTCATTCGTGTTGACTATGAGATTGATTTGGTGAAGAAAATGGAAGAGTTGAAGCAAGAAGGAAGATTTGTCCAAGAATAAACAAAAGAGCTCCATTGAGTCCTTATCAGGATAGGTCATTTTGAAGCCAACAAGGAGAAGGTTTCCCGTTACATAAATGGGTTATGGCCAAGTATTCAATTAGAAGAGTTGATCATGGTAAGAATGTCTACCATTGAAGACACATCAATTTGCTTTGAAGGTAGAAGAAAAAATGGGCAAGAAGTTTGAGAGCAAGCAAAGTGGAAGAGGTCGTGGTGGAAATCCTAGTGGACAATCTTATAGAGGCCGAAATGAAGATCAGAAGAAGAATGGTGATTCTAGTACCAGTCAGAATCAGAGAGGAAAAAAATTATACGACCCTCGTGATCAAAATAACAGAGATCAGAGAGAAAGAGGAAGAGGGAAAAGACCAGGAAGAGGAGGTTTTCGTGGGACGTGTTGCTATTGTAGAGAAGGAAATAAATATTATGAGTGTCCTTGAAAAAAAGGGAGAACAAACACACGAACAAATGGAAATACACGTGTTCCACATGTAGATGAAGATGAAAAGTCGTCACATTCTGAGGATATTGAAAGAGGAGAGGTCCTTGTTACTAGAAGAGCCTTGATAAATGATGAGAAGGAACCTGAGCAAATGAAGAACTAATTGTTTTGCACAAGGTGTAAGTGTAATGGTAAAGTATGCAATGCAATTATTGGTAGTGGTAGTACTGATAAGCTTGTCTCAGAGGAAATGGTTGAAAAATTGAAGTTAGAGAGGAGAAAGTATATGAATCCCTACCAGATCGTTTGGTTGTTGAAAGATCACAAGGATTTGGTCAATGATTAATGCTTGGTGAAGTTCAAAATTGTGAACTATCATGATGAAGTATTATATGATATTATGCCTATGTATGTTTGTCATCCGTTTTTAGGGAGAGCATGACAATTTGATCTCTGTGGAGTACATGATGGGTATGCCAATACCTATTATTTGACAAAGGATAGAGTACGACACAATTTGAAGCCATTAAAGGAAACAAATAAAAAGGTATGTAGTAATGCCAGAATATGTTTAATTGATGGAAGGAAGTTTCTAGAAGGCATAAAGCACGAGCATATGTGTTTTTCTATAATTCCAAAAGTTCATAAAGAGGAAGTAGAAGAAAATAAAAATGGCCATGCCTAATGAATTCTCCTATGTTGCTGAGATGGAACCCAGCTGATTGTGTGCCACAATCATTTGAAGTTGCACAAGGAGAAAGTCGCGCTGGTCCACAGGGAGAACAAAGTATGGAAGCAGAGGATCACACATATTGGCGTTCCCAATCATCAACTGGTGGTTAAGTTTTTGGCTGAACATTTAGAATGGAGGAATTTGCAAGCCTAGTCATCATCAACCATGAAAACATCATAAACCTGGATGTCCTGCGGAACAATCATGCCAGAATGATGACTTTAGTTATTTTGTTCCGTTGCTCAGTATTTATTTTTGAACTCTAGTCTTTTAATTTTACTCCTTTGAGGAGTTAGTTTTAAAAACTTCCAAGAAACAATTTATTTCTCATGGTATATATGGCTTATTATGACTTGAGAAAGGGGTCGGCCAAATTTTGTAATTTTATTTTCAGTAAGTTTTATAGTGATCCCAGGTACTTGAAAGGATTTTTACGATCTGAAAGTTGTTTTGATTAGTTGGTTAAAATTTGAATATATATATATATATATANTAAATATATATATATATATATATATATATATATATATATATATATATATATATGGGTATGTGCAGGATCATGGTATACCAGGCTATGGCCTTAAGTGGCAATGAAAATTCAGAAAATCAGGGTTAGTCAACTTGACGTAAAAAGTTGAACATCTTATCAACCTTATGTGAAAAAGTTGTAAGAACATAATCCATAGTAAATTGAATGTAGTTTCTAAACTACTAGCCCTATTCTGAAAAAGAATTAATCTAATTATTCAATATTTTAGATTTCAATGCAGCAGTACAAAAATTTTAGGAAAAAAATAAAAAGTACGTGTATGTCTGACCACCTTAATCACAATCAAATGATGATATATTTTAACAAGATTATAAATATAAGTAGTAGACTCATGCACGGATGTGACACATATTTTTGTGTAATTGTTTAACAAATAAATAATTAATTATGAATTTTCTGCTACAACTTATTCAAAATTAAAAAAACTCTCGCGTCTGACCACCTTAACTAATTCTAAACTTTACAAAATTGGAAACTTTTTTTTTCTTATAGTAGGCAAAGCATAGAATGTGACGCATGTTTCAAATTTCAAAAAGGTTAAACCGTTTGAAAGTTATGGTTGTTTTTCCAGTCAGTATGTCAATCAGGACTTTAGAGATATCTCAACTAGAAAATAAGTAATAATTACTTACTGAACTCAAATTTTGACAATAATTATATTGATGGAAATCTGATAATGTCTTTAAGAAACCCTTTTCGTTTCATCAATTTTGGGTGAAAAAAGGGTCATCAGCTACATTGTCTAAGTCTGTAGATCAGAGGAAATATGGTGAACACGTCATTTGGGTTGACCAACCACGTTTGGCATTGGAAAGCCAAAACCCAAAGCAACTTCCAAGCCTAATCGTATATCCGATATTATCGTATATCCGATATCTCCCGCCCAAATACAACATTTTGATTTCAAAATTTTATGATTCAAGTTTTTTCAATTTTTCAATTTTATGAGTTTTAGTTTATATATTATAAATTTCATTTGTTTTAATATTAATATTAGATGGTAATAGCATTAGTATTATATAATTATTTAAATATTACTATTATATAATTTTTTAAATATTAATATTATATAACTATTTAAATATTAGTATTATATAATTATTTAAATATTA
>MU224958.1:2296135-2308417 GCA_018584345.1 Thuja plicata | reverse complement strand
CACCCATTTACAGCCAACATATTTTCTCCCTTTAGGCAAAGGTACAAGGTCCCAAGTTTTGTTTTTCTCCAATGAAGCCATCTCATCATCCATAGCCTCAATCCAGGAACCTGCATCTTTCATGCCCCGAACCCCACGATTGGGTAAGAGTGTACAGTACTCACATTTATCAGTTGCCACATGTCTTCACCTATCATAGAACCTTCCTGACATAGCTCTTACGTGTCATAGGAATTCGTCATAACCATTTTAGCCATGATCTCCTTACACAATTCAAGATGCCGACACATCAACATTATTTGCAAGAAATACAGATTACAAAACAAATAATAAGAATAGGAATTATCCAAGGTTGAGACACCTTATTCCTAACACTAGGTACACTGAGCCAAGTCTTGCTCTACTGCCTCCAACCTGGTGGGCAGCTCCTCCCGAGCTCTCTGTGCCTCCACCACGACAGCCTCATGTCCAGCCAAGACATACTCCTCAAAGCGTAGTACCCTGCTACCGCTCTCACCACCACTGGTGCGTGGACAATCAATGCCTGCAGCATCGGCGCGGGTACCCCAAACTCTATTGTGGTGTGCCTAAAAAATAAATGGGGGTCTGGGGGCAACACCCCCAGCGGGGTCGAGGGGCAGCGCTCCCTGTCGCGGTACAGGGCGGGGTCGAGGGGCAGCGCCCCCACCGCTAAGACCAATTTAGCACCTTCAAACCCACACAAAATTCTATGGTGCACACCTTTTTTGTGATTTTCGTCCGATGCCATACTCTTTCTGCCAACTGCTTCAATGCCTATGTAAATGTCCTTCCCTTCTGTGCCATATGCTATTCACTATTCTTTATTTGTGTCCTTATAAAAAATAAATAACTAACCCTAACTGCCTGGCTATCGTACGACACTGAGCTTGCTGCCTCTTCCTTGCTCCGTACGGTAACAACGAATCACTTCTCTGTGCGGCTTGGGATGCTTTCTTCCGACACTCTCATTCTTGTCTTACTTCCTCTCTTCTTCAACCGATGTACTGTAATGCAAGTGGATGAAATAATTCCACCTGTTTTACCCTCTGAATAGTCGTATGATAGTATGATCTGTGTCCCTTCAGCTTGTGCCGTCCGTACGGTGATCACTTTGTGTCCTCCTCTGCCCTCTGCGTTTTGTTTCGTCCTCCCTTCCCGTCCAGCGCAATAGGTCTATCCTCTCCCACGGGCTTAGATATTTTATCTTCCTCAGTCCCAGCTACTGGTTTTTCTTTCCTCCCTACGGCGCGATTTGCTTTGTTCCCTGCTGCGCAATACTTCTTCCCATTTTTTTTTCTGTTTCAGCCCGTGGCTTTATGTTTTTTCTTCTGTCGACGCTTGGTGTGCGGTGAACAAGCCACCATGCGGTGACTTGCCACCGTGCAGTGGACAAGCCACCGTCCGTTGACTAAGCCACCATCCAGTGGACTCCCACCGTGCGGTGAAGCCACCGTCCAGTGGACTTCCACCGTGCGGTGGTCCCTCCACTGTGCGGTTTGTTTGCTTTTTTTTTTTTTAATTTATTTTTTTTTAAAATTTATTTATTTATTTATTTATTGATTTTTTAAATTTTTTTAATAATTTACCATTATTATTTGCCTAATCTAATTACCTTTCGGAAGCCTCTCCGGTCGTCCCCCCGACCTCTCTGGTTACTCGGGTCCTCTTCCATCCCCTCAAGGGCTCTGTCCATCCTTTCGAGTGCTTTGTCCATCCTCTCGGGGTGAGGTTTTGATTTGGAACTGCTAATGGTCTCGTATATCTCCCATCCATCAGGAGTCCGCAGCTAGATGGCCCTGTCATAGCCGACTTCCCAAACTTTGTCCTTGGGTTTGTTTTCGATGGCGATTCAAAGGCTGGGAACCATAAATTCTATAGGGACCACCATTGCTGGCCCGTACATAAGAAGAAGGAGAATAATGAATTTGAAGGCTGCGGCCACGGGGTTCCAACTGTCATCGACATGAACGTCGTCACTGAGGTTTTTCCCCTTTGATTTTACCTCCTGGTATTTGATGGGTTTGTCCTCCGTAAACTGGTGTGCAGGGGTGGCTTCCTCCTCCCTAATGCTTAGCATGTTACAAGATGGTGGAAATAACTCGTAATCTTCTATTTGCCAATGAAAGAGGCCATTCATTGAATCTCCATCATCCCCAGAATATTCTTCTAACTCCAAAACCCCTTCGTCATTGGGCTCCATTCTTCTTTTCCCTTCGTCTTCTCTAAATTGCTCTCCTTCACATTCTGAGTCTGAAGATGCTAACTCCTCGCTGACCATTTGCGTGCGGTGATTAATCATGTACTTCCTCCTAGCTTTCTCCATGGTGAGTGTGTTCCGCTTCCAGTTGTGGTTCACCTTCACCGAGGTGAGCCATCCTCGTCCCAAAATAGCCTCGTAGCCCTTTTTCTTTAGTGGGATCACCACAAAGTTGAGTACAAAGGGCTGTGTCCCAATCATCACGCGTTGAGCCATGAGGGTTCTGATGGGTTTGATTCTGTGCTGGTCCGCTCCCAACAAGTTGAAGGTTGGAGGCCACAGCGTGGGTTTCCCCAACTTTTTCCATGTCTCCTCTGAAAGTACATTTACTCCAGACCCACCATCTACAATGGTGTCTGTGAGAGTGGTGCCAAGGATACCCATCTCGACGACTGTCGGGTACCTCCCGTTGTTTACAGCAAGTATCATCGGGTCAATTGCAGACCCTCTGGGGATGTCCGTATGTGTGGTATTTGACCGCATGGCCAAGTTCCCCAACAGTGTTGATCCTAAGTGAAGCATGGTGTGAAGGAGGTCTTGGAGTTTCACCGGTACCTCCAAATGTAACAGTTGTCTCAGAATGTTTTGTTCTGCCTCCCTCCAGCCCGAGGTGGTGGCCATCTCCCATGTTTCTTTTGGTGTCTTCATCGCCTTCTCTAATTCTTCCTTAGCCTCCCGTGCCCGTTGTTTTTCTATTCGAGGGTCTAGATATGTGGATTGCTTTGCTTGCCCTTGGGTGATGGTCAGTACTGTATTTGTGCTTCTATCTATGTCTAGCCAATTAATGCCAGATTTTGGGTAGTTGGCATCCTCATGGTTGCCAGGACCACACCAATGACATAGCTTCTGCGGGGTGTCGCCCTTGTCGCAGTCCTTTGCAAAGTGGCCCCATTGATTGCAAGCTCGGCACTGGATCACCGGCCGACCCTTGGATTCATATTGTATTCGACTCCTTGTGTTGGTGTTGTTACTACCCCTTCCGCCACCGCGTTGGTTGCCTCCGTACCCGCCCAATGTAGATGGTTGCTCTTGGGTTTATAACACTTGTTGATTCCTCACTTTCATCTTGTATGGGCATTCCTTGGTGGAATGGCCCATGATCTGACAAATATCACACAATGCATTTTTGGGACATGACCCCTTTGTATGGCCGCTCTCCTTGCATTCCGTACACCACATGTCATCTTCCCCCTTGCTGGTACCCCCTTTCATGGTCTTGAACTCCTTCATCATTCTCTCCATGTCCTTTTGGAGTGCATGTGACTTTTTTCTTCGACTCGCTATCACTGCTACTGTCATCTTCGTCGGAAGAAGACTTGCTTCTTTTCTTCTTGGAGGTTTTTTTTTTCGCTCTCCAAGTCCATCGCCCGATTATAGGCATCTTCATATGAGGTGGGGGGCACTATCTTCATTTTCCTCCGTAGGTTCAATTTCAGGCCCTCCACGAACCATCTTTTCTTCAGGCCATCCACTGGCTGGCTCTCCATTTTTTTGACTAACTCCTTCAGTCGGCGGCTGTAGGCTTGTACAATCTCCTTCTTGCCTTGTTTGGTACCATATATCTCAAAAACAATTTCATTGTCATCCCTCAGGAGTCGAAACTCCTTCTGGAATTCTTTCTTGAGTTCGTCCCAAGTGGTCACTATTATTTTGTCCACATTGGAGTACCAGTCGATGGTTAACCCTCGGAAGGTTGCCGAAAACTGTCTCATCCATTCGTCTTGGTCAGCAACTCCATTCGCAGACCAGATTGTCTGACACATACGACAATGTTGTATTGGATTTTCCTTTCCATCTCCATGGAATTTTGGCAACTTCTCCTTGTTGGTCGCCATGTTTACTTTTTTAGACGCCGATTGTGTTTGCAACACCGGTCGTGTTACAGGCTAGGATGGTATTGTCGGTGTGGGTACCCCAGAATTGTTTGGTACCGTACCACTTGATGTCCCCAAACTAATGGAATTGTCTAGGCTTGGTGGGCTACTGTGATACCTGTGCCCCTCGGTCACTTCAATACTCGCGGCAACAATGGTATCCTGAGCCTCCCTCCGTGCGGCTTCCTCTTTTTGCTTCCTTCGGACTTCTCTTGTTTCTGTCCGTGGGGTTAAGGTTAAGGAACCGAACAAGCTTCTTGTTTCCTCTAGGCAGTCCTTGCCACTTCTCCTAGCCTCCCGGTCAGATACCTCCAGATCCTCGCCTTCACTTACTCCCTTCGGTAGTCATTCGACGCGTCTTCTGTATCTCTCCCTTCGCTCAGCTTGCTGTTGTGCGAGTACCACTTTTCTATCGGCTTGTTCCTCCTTGAGTTCCTTCTTTCTATTTTTGTTCAATTGATTGGGCATGAATTCTTTGCTCACTTCGGGCAATAATCAATACATCAATTTATTTTATTTTTCCTTCCCAAGTACGTCTAGGCAATGGCGCCAAATGTTTACTCGCTGGGGTAACCTAGTTTACTGGTGCATAGACGTTGTACAGAAATAGAAATACATAAAATAGATCAGAGAATACCATAATCTTTATTAAGCATCTGTAACTTGAATACATTTACAATAGTCTCCATCAGCATCTTCTCCGAAGAGAAAGTACATTGCTTATATAAATCCCGAAGGGGTTTGACCAAACGTCACCAACCATTCCCAACCGCCGTCTGGTAGCAACTAAGTACCATCGGCTACACATAATATAACTAACACAAAATAATGTAAACTCTACAGCTAACATATTCTATCATGATTTTCAGTTTCAAGAGGCGATTTTACCAATACCTAGTGCCTCTAATCTTGGTTTTCAAATAGATTAAGTATAAACATGCTATGAGACAGATCTAGACAAGAGGAAGTGTTGAACCTTTTGATATTTTACAATTATTCCCACCTAATAGATGAGTAAGAGCGATCAAAAGAAGTATGATTATAAGAAGTCGGTCAACACCTCTTCTTCGTAGGCCTTTTCAACATATTTTTATCATTCAAACACCTCTTATTCTTATCCAATTGTACATAAGAATAAAAAATTGACACCCTTCAAATGAGGAAACCTAATGAACATGTGGAAACATGATGATACTACAATGGATGCCCTCCAAAGCATCACATTTTTCATGAGAGAAGATCAAATTACACCTCTTTAACACATAAGGATGTGGCAACTCTAGATGTAGTCCATAATACCATAAGAGAGAATGTTGCAATTAAAATTTTGATTGCACCTTTAAAGGAGAAAACACTATAATGGTTCAAGTGATTGACATTAAATTCTATCACTAGATGGGATAAACTAGGTCATGATTTGTGTAGAAAAATTGAGGAAAAGCTAAATAATCTATTATAGAGTTAAATAATTGACCACCATTACAAGTGCTCTTCATGAGCATGTGGTAGATTTCAACATCTATTTCTAGAATATGTGGGATGAGATTCTCCAGATGGTAAGGCCTTATGCTAATAATGCATATTTTTACAATTGAAGGATTAAAATATAGTGACATATCATTTATGGTTTTCTCTGTTGGTTGGATAAATCTGCCTAATGTTTATAAAATTGCAATGAGAGTATAAATAGCCCTATTCAAGTTGAAAAAATTTCACCAAAAACCTTCATAGCTTATAATAATATTCGTTGGAAAGTGTTTAGTAGTGATCAACAAATTGTTTGCCACTTAATTTAGGACCAGTGACATTAGGATTTTAGGGTTGTTAGGTTTGTTGCAGTTCAAAGAAACTAAGTATAGAAGAAGTATAGTCCACTTTAAATAAGTTGTAGAGTGCAACAGATTCACACATACTAGGCCCCAGTATTAGGATTCCCAACCATCTTCTTTCAAAGGAAATGAAGATTAGCTAATGCGCTTAGTATACCATACTTATTAAATGTCTGCGAAACATATTTAATATGCATGCCTGCAATTGTACCCAAAAAAAGCATTATATTTGTATGAAGATTAGTTAGTGCTCTTAGTATAGCATAATTATTAAAAATGTCCATGAAACATATTTAATATGCATGCCTACAATTAAACCCCCCCAAATCCTTATATTTCCCTATATTCATTACAATCTAAAAACTAATCTAGGGTTTTTTGGGGTGAAATGGAAAAGACATCTAAATCTTTGCTCGTAGTCCCCACACAATGAAGTCAATATTGCATACCTCTTGGAAGTGAGTTGAGGGTTTCTTCTGTTCACTCCTCTACAATAGCCCGCTATTTCTTATCACTCCCACAAACCTATTATTCACACAACGCGCCCATTAAAATTTAATTGACAGTTCTTGGGGAGAAAACACACCAAAATTAATCTACTTAACAATGTTATGTAGATGTTGCTACAAATGCATGACCTAGGTCTTTAGATACCTCTCTTATAGTGAATTGAGGGTTTATTCCGTTAGCTCCTCCATAATAACCCGTTGTACCCCTTTTCCACCATAAACCTATTATTCACACACAGCTCACAAACATAAGTGCCAAATATAATTTAATTGACAATTCTTGAATAGAAAACACAACAAAAACTCATCAACTTACCAATATCATACAGATGCAACTCCAAATGGCATGACCTAGGTCTCCTACTTTCAACCTTTGCCTTTTACCTGTTCTAAAAAAATACAATCCCAAAACCCATGCACCCATTTAAATAAAATACCAAACATGTTTCACACAAAAAATACCAACAAATTTTTGCAGGAAAAGAAAAATTCCACTCTCCTCCGCCTAGGGATGTGAATGGAGTCGAAGATTTTTGCCTTCCTTTCGTAGATTATCGATTGATACTGCAATCACACCTCTCAAACGACCAATAACCAAAATGCAAATTTTTTGAAATGACCATTCATCCTTGTTTTACATTTCACATTAAGGGCCCGTTTGGTGCCAAGCATTAACCTAGAATAAGCATTAGTTAATGCTAGAATAATTTAATTGTTTGTTTGTGGCATTTTTTGAATTCTCGAATTAGAAAATTAATCCCCATTTTGGGGCCAATGCTTGCATTAGTTAATTCTTTAAAAAAGTTGGAATTCATTTCTTATTCGAGAATAAGCTATTTATGGATTCAAATTTATTTTTAATCTTTTTTTTTTAATGTGGGTATATATACACATGTGTGTATATATACGTGTGTGTGTATATACACATATGTGTATATACATGTGTGTGTATATACACACATGTGTATATATATGTGTGTATATACACATCTATGTATATATATGTGTGTGTATATACACATAGGTATATACATGTGTGTATATACACACATGTGTATATATACACACATATGTATATACATGTGTGTGTATGTATACGTGCACATGTGTGTATATATATGTGTGTATATATACACACATGTGCATGTATATATACATGTGTATATACACACATGTATATGTGTATATATGTGTGTATATGTGTGCATGTGTATGTGTATATGTACACAAGTTAAAAATACATATTATTCAAATTAATTAAAAAAATGAAAAGTAATCCTTATTCCAATTCTACAATATGGGATCCAAACACAGAATAGCTTATTCCAGCTTTCATTTTTAGGATTAATTAATCCGAGAATAGGTCCTTATTCTGGAATAGGCCTATTCTGGACAAGTTAATGCCCTGCACCAAACGTGCCCTAAGCAGTCACGAGTCGTAGTTACTGTCAGGGCCACACATTGCCTATTACCATCAACTAGTCCTGGTTACTCATTGACCACGCAGTTGAGGTGTACTGATTAGTCATGTTGGTTAGTGATTGCCAATGCAGTTGGCAATGGGGCCACCTCCATTGGGCCATGTCTACGGGGCAGAATAGTTGCACCCGATGTGACTATTTGTTTGGATTTATGAATTAAATTAAAAATACAAACACTTTTTTCAATGATTTTTAATTTAATTAATAATTCCAAACAAACAGTCACATCGGGTGCAACTGTTCTGCCCCGTATCCATTTTCACCTCCATTGGGGTGTACCGCCTAATGATTACTGTCAGTCAGTGCCACATATGTTTTTCACCCTTTTTTGTCAGTATACATAGTGGACATACATACTAGTAGAAGAATACATAGATGGAAATGACTACGCAACCCACAAATTTTACCTAAATTGACAATTAAAATGTATTTATTAATTAAATTGAAAACCATAAACAACTGTTGATTGAATTTAAATTTAATTAATAAATACATTTTAATTGTCAATTCAGATGGGATTTATCAACTGCATAGCCGTTTCCTACATAACTTATGGATGATTTGTATAAAGAATAGCTAGTACCCAAAGGAAGGGCATCAATTAGTCAAACAAGTGATGAAGAAGATAACTTAGTCCCCTCCCATGCTTGTAGTTTCTTTTTTTCAAACATCAATACAACTACTCTACTTTGATGTTTAACTTTTTATGTTGTTTCATTGCTAGGGAAATTCTCAAAAAGTATTGAGCCCTATAGGTCCACCACACACGAGATGGTAAATAGCTATAGGAGCAACACACTACAACCAACAAAGACTGATTTATTTCAAGGTTGAATGATTTTGAAGGTGAATACTTTTTATAGCCTCCCCTGTAAATATAAATCCTAAAACTATAATAATTATAATTGTAGTTCTTGGCACGAGTTGCCTATAACTATAGTGTATAGCATAATTGGATATTATAAATAAGTAAATTTTGGTTCGAAATAATTGATATATTATAAAGTTGTTTTAGTTTATATTAAAATTAAATAATGTAGAATTTGAACAATACTTGTAGGCAAACTTTTCTCATTTATCATTTCCAGATGCAAATTAAGAGAAACATTGGTAAATATGAATAGTTATTTGTATAAAAAGAATTTGGATTGTACTATGCTATCTCTATTTCTTATGCTAATGAATTTTAACACAACAATATGTAGAAGCTGGTTTAATCATTTATTTAGTTATCTATAACTGTTTCTACTTCTATTGTTGAAAGAAACATCTCATAGTTCTAATTGTTTAGAAGTTGAAATGGTGATATCATTAGAATAGATTATACCTTGTATAAGGTATCTGTTTCATTCTGGATAGTTAATAATATTATGGATAATTTGTACTTCAATACATTGTATTTTCACATCCACAAAGATTAATCCCAAATTATTTTAGTTGATTTAATTATAACCACATCATCGATTTAAGAGATCATTGTATTACATGGACCATAATAATAAACCTTGCATCCAAAAAGATAGACACATATTATTTATCATAGAGAACATGAAAATGACAGATTCTGTAATGTTGTAAAAAAATATCATAGGAAGTTTCTTCTACTTAATGTAGGAGAAATGAGGAAGCATCAAGCAAGTATTTTATTTCAACAATTGATGTTTGTAACATTTTTATTTTCCTTCTCATTGTAAGGAAAATAAAGTTATTACATGTTAATTATCACTTTGTACTCACAAGAGGATGACTTCAAAGCAAGGGTTACAAAAGAGTAACAAACTTGTTCACTATTGAATAACTAATGACAAGTAAAAAAGTGATGAATTTTTAAGCTCTAAAAATGTTAGAGAATAATTCACATTTTAGGCTCTCCTTCCACATATCTTCAGGGTACCCATTGCACACCGAGGTGCAATTATTAGTTATATACTTTCTTTGTAGTCTTTGGCGTACCCATTATACACAAAAGTGCAATATATATATATATATATATATATATATATATATATATATATATATATATATATATAGCACAAGAAAATAACTCAAACTCTAAAGAGCTCTTGTTTTTGTTATCAAGAGTGGCTTTTGAAGAGGGCTACATTGAGATATGCTTTTAGTCCATTTTATGTGTTTTCTTTAATCTTCTCACCTTGTAAGTGCACGGAAATGTCCAAGCTGCAAACAAAAAAACATGTCTTACCAAAGGAACATTTAGGGGAAAGGACCTAGTAACCGATAGGGGGTCCAATAACCATGATGTTTTTTTCATCTTGACCCCCCAAATACTAATATTAAAAGACTTTAAAAATGATAACACATATACCAATAGCCGATCACACATGTAGTAATAGTTGATCATTTTTTAGCTTTTTTGGTTGGTAATTGACCACTTTGTGCACCACTATAAGGATGTTTCGTATTGTTATTCGGACATTTGACCACAAATACTACATTTTTGATTAAACGACTATTAGTGAAACCTTGCTTTAAGTAATTAATTCGCATACAAAGACAACAAAAAAAATCAATGAAATTTGACATACCCTTTAGAATCTACAAGTGCATACCCTTTAGAATCTACAAGTGCATGAAAGTTAGGATGTATGAATACTAGATCCTTTCCCCTCTCTTTTTTCCCCTTAATTGTCGAAAAGTGAGAACGTTCCAAGTGGAATCATGTGGAGTGCTCATACAAGGTGAAAACAAGATTGGGTCCCACTTCTAACATTTTCTTTACATAGCACTTTTGTTGCTTTGTCGGTGAAAAGACAAAAGATGCTTCTGCACTGCTTCCTTTCTCTTTCCCAAAAAGTACATCCTGTGCCACGCAGTTTCCTCGCTACTTCTTTCTTTAATTGTGTGCTTCTGCACTCCTTCCCAACAAATAAACATTTTGTGCAATGAATTTTCCTCGCCAATTCTTTAATTGTATGCAGCTCAACCCCATCTTTAGTGCATAATACAACTGTCCTTATCGTGACAACCTTGATCTTTTATATCTTGGTTCGTTATGGTGAGTATATAGTGAAATACATGTCATTTGTGGTATGATCTGCTTGTCATAGTTTGTTAGTGCATTTATGTTTTGATAATTAGTTATGACTATGTATGCCTTACTGGGGGCAGGACTCATGCATCTCAAATCCCTCAAAAGATATGGATGTACTGCGTCTCCTCATGAGTAACATTTCATAGCTCTCATCATACCTGATATCTCACATTCTTGTTCCTAACAACTTATTTGTCTGAGATTCTAGTCCACGCAAAGGAGCCATGTCACTTGTGTTTTCTAGCACATGGTGCATAACTCCTTTTGCAATATCAAACTACGGTGTGCTCTCCAACATTAACACGGTATCAATCCCACTATCATCATGTATTTAGTATTTGCATTTTAGTTAGGTCATATTGCACTTTGATCTTTCTCTTGGCAAGGTTTCTATTTATTGCCCCATCCCGATTGGGGCATCATGTCCCCGATCTAACCTAGGTTCACCCCCCTAAAGGATGTGTCTCGCGATACAACCTAATTTCCCCCTTTTCTCTCTTCTTCCTCTCTTCTGCCTTTTTCGAGAAAATTTCACAAAATTTATTTTTTCTGTTATTTTCTCGAGGGGGCATCGTCTCATCTCCCACCATAATTAATTTTCTCTCCGGGGCATCTTATTTTCTTTTCTTTGACGCGACGCCACTTTCAACGCCGCATCAAAGAGGGGCAAAATGTAGACGTTTAAAATCATCCTTATATTAATTTAATTAATATTCTCATAACATTATAGTTAATTTTAATTAATTATATTTGTTATATTCTTCTATCTATTTAATTAAATTTATTTAATTAAATATGAGTCACTTTCCTTAGTATTTGAATTTAAATTAAATACTACCTCTTTCAATGTATTAAATCTTATTTAATACATTATCCCTCATTGATTCCCTTTAAATAAATTTTTAATTTATTTATTCCTTCACATGGCTTAAATTCTACTAAACCAAATTAATCTAAATTTTAAATTTGGATTAAGCTAATTTGAACCTAGATCCTACTCTACCTCACATCACTCTCACCAAATAGACCTATCTATTAATTAACTAAGGTTAATTAAGCTAATTTCTTGATTCCTACAATAATTAGTCCTAATTATTTACTCACACGTGTGAGCAAATTTTCAAAAATTGAATTTTCCAAATAATCCTTATTTGGTGCCAACAAAGTTTCTTACACCTATGATGACACCTTCTTACACTTTCCAAAAGTGTCTCATTGGTCCAAAACTCTTACACCCTCTTACACCTTCTTACAAGATC
>MU224958.1:2238553-2264883 GCA_018584345.1 Thuja plicata | reverse complement strand
CTAATTTGAACCTAGATCCTACCCTACCTCACATCACTCTCACCAAATAGACCTATCTATTAATTAACTAAGGTTAATTAAGCTAATTTCTTGATTCTTACAACAATTAGTCCTAATTATTTGCTCATACATGTGTGAGCAAATTTCTAAAAATTGACTTTTCCAAATAATCCTTATTTGGTGCCAACAAGATTTCTTACACCTATGATAACACCTTCTTACACTTTTCAAAAGTGTCTCATTGGTCCAAAACTCTTACACCCTCTTACACCTTCTTACAAGATCCTTCACATGTGTACTTTAAATACACTTTGACCCATCACATCCAAAGTTGCTCACCCATGTGTGACCAAAGTGGGCCTCTTGCATGGCTTATGTGTCCCTCATGTGGCACCTATGTGGATGCAACATGAGCTCCACCTCATCCAAGCCCTCTCTCTCTCCTCCAAAAACTCTATAAATAGAGGCCTTTCTCAAGAGCAAATTATCTCTCATTTATGCATTGTTATCATGCTAGTATAGCTCTAGGATTTCTTAGTATATTTCATGTTTTTATGCTCATTAGTTCTTAGTGGAATCTAGAAATTACATGTTAGGATAATGACAAATGAACTTATTTCTATTGTCGTATGCATATCATCTTAGCTTAGTCTTTAGAATCTTCATCATAGCATAGTATTGCATTTGCATTCATAGTGAAGGCTTGAGACAAGTTTTCAATACTTGTTTCTTGAGTTCTTCACTCTCTTCAATCAATTAGTTTGCATTTTTTAATCAAATAGTGGGATTTATAATATTGTGTTGGGAGAGCACACTCACAAATCTCTCTAAGAGCAAATCAACAAGGCTTGGGTGCACTTGTTTGGCTCATCTGAGGTTGTGATGGATCTCTTGTTGTTTTTAATAGTATGCTTTAGACATGTTTAATGTTGTTATTTGATGTTTATCTCTAACGTTTGCATGTCTGAGCGTGCTCCCAACAAGTTAGGTTTCATTGCATACAGTGGGCATCTACGGAGTGGGTGGCGTGGGCAAAACCACCCTTGTAAAGGAACTCTATAACATAAAATGCTCGACCTTTGCTAGGTCTAGTTTTCTTTTTGGTGTTCGTGAAGATGCAAGGAGAGGGATATTGCATGAGATACAGAAAAGGCTTCTGGAGGACCTGGACCTTAAAGGCAAATATGTTGACTTTCACAATGTAAAAGACGACAAAGAGATTCTAAAATGTCATTTGAGATCCGTTCCTATGCTTCTAGTTCTAGATGATGTGGATCATCCAGACCAAGTAAATGCTCTGTTGCCAGCAAGGGAGAGCCTTGCCCAGGGAACTCTAATTATTGCTACCACACGTGACCTGGGTGTTCTTAAGGCATCTGGAATCTCCACTAATTATGAAATGAGAACAATGAATGAAGGTCATGCCCATTTGCTTTTTTGTTTGCATGCATTCGAACAACCGTCTCCATTGGTGGGATTCGAGGACCTTACGAAAATGTTCATAAATGCTTGCCATGGTCTGCCTTTGTTGCTCAAGGTCTTAGGGATTATGCTCTATGGGGTGTCTAGCAAGGATTATTGGCAGTCTCAACTAGACAAAATCTCCAGAATGCGGACAGAGGATATCAAATCGAAACTCAAAATAAGCTATGATGCTCTAGATAAACAAGAGAAAAATATGTTTTTGGATGTGGCGTGTTTCTTCAATGGAGAAGAACGCAGTCTGGGCATAGAAGTATGGGACGGTTCAGGGTGGATTGGTTTGAATGGTTGGCGAAGGCTTTTTAATAAATGTCTTGTTGAAGTAGACAATTGTGATAGGATGATAATGCATGATCATTTGAAAGATTTGGGAAGGGAGATTGCTAATGAACAGTCACCCTATGGACTTTGTTGTCCACAACAGACTATCCAGCTTGGTCAACAGGTGAGTGAAGTCGGTGCTTTTTTTCATAGCTTTATCAATCATGGCATGGTTAGTTCCACTACTTTAAAATAATTTTTATTCTTACTTTTGACTATTCAGGAAGCAATAGGGAAGGGAAGAATGACAGATGCATTTGGTGACAATTGTTATCCCCGACAAGGAAAGATTACAATAAACACAAGCCAAATAGAGCGTAGCTTCTTTCCCCGCTCGCTTGAATTGAAGAATTTTGTTGGTAATGGAAATTTTATTACGGAGGAATGCAGTAAACTATTAAGAGAACTGGTCTGGCTTCGTTTGGACAAATTCATGGGCAAAAAACTTCCATCATGGCTTCCATTGAAAAGTTTAAGGGTTTTAGAACTTTTTGATCCTCGGAAGTTGGAAGATTTGTGGGAATGTGATAATGTAAGTATCTTGTGTTATACTACTTTTGAAAAAACCTAACCAAAACATAGTTTAATTTATGTTGTATGTTGATTGTATTGAATTTTGGTTGCAGGTTCCTTTGCAGCTAAGACAGTTAGTTATTCGGGGAGCCCACAAATCGAAGAAGGTAGAAAGTATAAAAAGTCTCCAATTCCTAAAGGTGTTAAAGATAGATAGCTGCTCAGAATTATATAGGCTTCCAAGTTTTACAGGATTAAATTCGCTAACAAAAATGGAATTGGAAAACTGCTCAAAGTTAGAGAAGATCGAAATTTTCAAAAAACTTAGATCACTAGAAGAGCTCAAGATATCCCACTGTCCAAAATTGAATGGGTTTCCAATTCTTGCCGAATTGATTTCTCTAAAGAAGTTTATATTGACAAGGTGTGACATATTGGAGAACGTAGAAGGTTTAGAAAGCTTGAGATCATTGGAACTACTTAACATAAATAATTGTCCAGAATTGACAGCTCTTCCAAGTCTTGCGAAGTTGACAGTTCTAAAAGAAATTAAATTGAAAAATTGTTATAAATTGGAGAGGATAGAAGGATTAGAAAGTCTAAGGTCATCGGAGACATTCATGATAAATGACTGTCCTAAATTGAGACTTTGTATTGTATCCCGTTTTTAATCAATCATTATAGATACAATTTTTATGAAAAAATTGACTGATTAAGGTGATACTGATCATTATAGATAATATTTTTGTTTTGATTTGATAACTGATTGTTACATGATAGATGCATATGTTTGTCATTATACAATGGTTGATATTTCTTATTTCATCATTATTCTTTTAATATTGACACAAACTAAGTACCATCTCTTAACATGAGGTCGATAGTGTTAGTTTTTTTATACATAAAAAAAAAAGAAAAAAAGAGAGTATTTCCGAACAAGGGAATGGTAGAGAGTGTTCAATGTATGGAGACATTTGTGTTAAATATAGAGTAGAAATTGCAACTGGGGTTGAGGTTTTGCATATGTGATTGACGTTCACTATCGCTAAATTGAATTTGTGAAATCTTGTCATTTTATGTTAAAATGGTGGCATTAATATGCATATGATAAATGTGTTTAGCCGAGGTTTTGGCCTTTGGAACCAATTGTGATTAGAGAGATCAATAAGTTACCGCTGTGAAAAGTTAAAGATTTTAATTTTGTTTTTACGAATTTTAATTGTACATCTGAAATACTAGTCATTTCTGTCAAAAATGTTCCAATATGATAAATAGTTAGAATAGACATGTTCGAGCTCGGCTGCAGAATAATTCTCCACCGAGAAATTGCATAACCATTTACTCATAATTGGTGCTTCTGAATATTCCATGATTACATTGAATTGGAGATTACTGTAACATGAGAGTTCTAGCAGATGGCATGAGGAACCATCAGAGCCTTGGTAAGATTTAAAGCACAATAGTTTCAAAATAAAAAATGCCAAGAAAGGGTTTTAATCCCAAGGTTCTTCAGAGTCTCAGACCAGCTTTGACGATGGGAGTTCCGTAAATGAGCCCTCACACTTTTGAGTGACTTGTTTATGCAATTTTATTACCATAATCAAAGCAACATCCCATTAGTTGAATTTCTGCAGGGCAGACCCTATCCTAGAGAGAATGACACAAGAATCAATTTACTTATTTCAACATGAATATTTTGGTAAACAAAGGTTCTATGAACTCTGCTTTTTCATTTGCTAATTTTATAAGCTATCGAGCAAATATTAAATATGCATGCCCTCGAGATTAAGATTACTCATTTGAATGGTGTGATAAGATGCAAGGATGGAACTTCAGGATAAACTCATTAATGCAGAATGAACCCAATTTTTTGTTTGTTATTTTTTAAAATTTTCAAACAAGGAACAAGCAGGTTTTCCAAGTGAAGTGACTTGCTCTTCAGGCATTCACTCTTTTAATTAACAAATTTATCAGTTCTACCAGAGATGGATGTCTGGGTCATGGGACAGAGGCTATGCTCTGTTTTCTCTTGAAATACAATTTTACATTGTGGGAAAAGATTCTTCCAAATACTCTGTGTGGGGTTCCAATGTGGTGATGGATAATCCCTTTATTCAAGAAATAGCCCAAAAGCATGGAAAGACTAAAGCTCAGGTATTCATTTAGTCATATTTGATTATTTTGGATTTTTTGTTTGGACATGAATTAGAAACTTAGATTGGCCGTGTGCAAATGCAGGTTATGTTAAGGTGGGACTTAGAGCAAGGAGTGAGTGTGTTGCCTAAGAGCTACAGTACAAGCAGAACATCTGAAAATTTTCAAGCGTGTCTGATTGGTCTCTGACTCCGGATGATCATGACAAGATTGATAAGCTTGAACAGAGAAAGTTACTGTGTTACTGTGCGGAGAGAATTATGTTAATAGTACAACCAGCCCCTACAGGACTTGTCGAAGAACTATGGGATGAGAAGTTGAGGGTATTGTATGAACTTCTTGCGTATAAAAATTCATGTTAGGAATGGATGTAGGACTAACATATTTTTCTAGGTTCTTTTATTAGGTTTGACTGTTAAAGAGGAATATGTCAAGTGTAAAGGTGCAATCTCAAAGAATTTTTTGGGACCTGGATTACACTATTCAACTCTTAGGTTCTATTTTATCTGAAAAATAATATTCAGATTTATGATTGCTAAATGGTAGGTTAACAGGCTTCAAGGCTCAGAAAGGTGTTGTCTTATTTGAGAACATAGTTTTATGCCATTTGTTTGTTTCATCGAAAAAAATAAACAATTTCAGAAATAAAGTTTAGGTCTTCCATTGTGTTCTGTGCCAGCAGAATGCTTCATAGGTACAGGCTTACACCTCCCCTTGATTTGCAATTTTGCAGTAACTACAGTAGACAACTAACCTGAAAATCTGTTGTCAAGCATGATCTCTTTGCCTTTCACTTTGATAGCATAAACCCACATAATTGTGCACGAATAAATGTTTCAAGGGTGAATTTTTTCGTGTTTAAACAATTAGCATGATGTTTCAAAAGGCATAGCTGCCGAGAATCTAGGCTTGCAAGATACAATGGTTTAATCTGACATTTGTGCATAACCTGCAAAAACCTTTACATTCTTATCTCTGCAATGATGTTGTCCATGAAAAATAAATTTATACAATTAAGAAACCTATTTATTAACTCCATCTTTGATCAATTTCTATAGTCCTTGTAGTCTTAAGTTATGTTCGGGTCTCGTGACCTTTACATGATTATTGGACTTTCCATCCTCTGAGTGAGAAGCCTTATAGGTTTTTAACTTTTGTCATCTCATATTGCCAATAAGCAAGCCTATGATATCCCAGTGTTTACCAGATTAGAGAAACATCAAACCCACAATAGCTTCTTTTGGATGTGGTAGCTCATTATCAGATTTTGTTTTTTAATTGATGTTTCTGTTTTTAAAGCACAAAATAAATTTTCATCTCTATTTATTTCAGGATTTTATTTCTAATTTCTCTAAATGGATGATATATCTCATTGATTGTAATTTTAGCTTCTCTAATATGTGATTGGTCATAATGTGAAAATTTGCAAAATCAAGAGGTGTACATCTTCTGCGGCGGTCATCTTAATGGCACAAGAGGAGTCGATTGAAGGAGGTAGTTGACACACAGAAGAGTTATGCTGATAAGAATCAGACTTTTAGACAGTTTCAGGAGGGGGAAAAATGTACTTGAGGGTTAGACTTCACTAAAGTTTTTATATCTTTTGGCAAGTCATTGTTGGTATTTTTTGCCACCATTAGCCCATCATAGATAACTGATCTGAGATACTTCATCATGGGCTAAATTTGATGTGTTTTCGACATTGGCTTGGCTAATGTGTAATGTTTTCTACACGAGTCAAGAATGATACAACATCAGTGTAAATTTTCCTGTCAGCTATTGGCTATTGGCGGGAGTCCTTGGGTCTTTTCGACAAAACAATATATTCACATCAGTGTGAGATCCTCGGGGTCTTTCCAATGAGCATCCGGTTTAGGGGAGATAGTTTTTGGTTAGTGGGAAGTCTTTGGAGGTCTCTCTGATGAGAATCATTGGAGAGACATGTTCATATTAGCAAGACATGCGCCAGGGTCCCTCCTTTGTTTCTTTTGGCCAGGATGACATATAGGCTTCGGGAAGATGTTGCACTTGGTCTCTCTGATATGTTTCAAGGCCCAATAACTCGACATGTTTTTTGCTTCGACATTTTTTTACCAGCGACCCAATTTGACTTCCGACGATTGTGACGTGGTTGAGGACTGAAAATTCAGTGCCAAACTGCTTCTCTAACCCCATGTATACTATTCCAAGTGTTTCCATGCCTATTTATCACTTGCAAAGCTACTTTCATGTCATATCTTGGATTATGCCATCTCATGAGCATGGGCTTTCTCTTCTTGACTGTAGAATGCATTCATTTGGGCCTTTTTTCATCACTTCATGATCCAAATACACACATAGAGATTAGATTTTGATCTGATTTATCCTACCTCCTTTCCTGCAACTTAACTCCAGTTTAGTTGGAGTTTGAACTCAAATTTGAAAACCTTAGTTATGACTGCACTATAAAGGCAATTTCTGGACATATTTTTGGGATCTCCTTTTCTGTTTTCTCTTACAGAATTCAATGTTTTCTTCAATTGTAAACTTTCCTTGCCTGACATTAATGAGACTATTATTTACCTATAATTTTTTTAAGTCTAGATATATTGTGCAAATCACCTTGTCTTCTTGTTTGGATGTATTTCATCTGTTCCCGAATTGCATGACTGTGTTGGCATGCTTGACAGATTTTGTTTTGTGAATATTTAAATTCCTTGCAGAGTTTTATTAAGCTATAACCTTCATGCTGCTTTGGGAGCTAATAAATATAGGACATTGTGTAAGTTTGGGTAGTTTTTATTGATGTCTTGTGCAGTAGTTATAGGCAGAAAATGATAAAAGCTTCAATTTGGTGCATCACCCCCCCCCTTTATTTTTCTACATTCCTTCTTCCCCTTTTCTTTGTAAGCTGTTAGATTAGGTTAGAGATACGTTTCAAGTGTTGGTTTGGTTCAACACTGCTCCTAGATTGGAAAGGAAGCCGACCTTCTTTGGAGATTCAACCTCACATGCACAAGGTCCCAAACTTGGAGGTTATTTCCATGTTTCACAAGGTTGCTTGGGGCTCGTACACCAAGCAAGGGTGCAAGCTTTTTTGAAAACAATTTTGGCACACTCAATGAGACAAGATTTCAAGTTTGTTCAAGAAGACATGTTGGTTGGATGGTGTCAAACAAAGAATTTCAACATGTATGCTAAGGAATTAGTGTTTCTCTTAGCATCCTAGCCTTCAAGAGGTTCAAATTCAAGCACTTGGTGACTCCATCTCTACATTTTGGTTCTCTGACCAAATTGCTGCAGTTCATGCCCATAATACAAACAAGGGCATCTTCTAGAGGTAATTTTCAATATAGAGAACTCTCATTTTTAGGCTCTAGGAAAAGGAGAAGTAGAATTTCATTATCACCAATAAGGGGTACAAAAGTAGCTATTCCATCCCCTAGATCTCTTTCTACTCCTCCAGTTGGTAGATCATTACAACCTAGGGTTCTATCCACTCACTTGAATACATCATTATTCCATATGGCTATTCCTAGAAATCAAGTTTTTGCCACCTTTAATGGTGGAAGTCCTCTTATATTAGCTGAGAGACATGATATACCAGTGGCTGCATGAAAAAGTTTACTAGATTTCACTGGTGAAACTTCTATTTCTCCCATAGAGCATATTCAAGAAGTTTCAAATGTCTGCAATATTCATGGTATCATAGAGGATGATGTTGCTGTCAGACTGTTGGCATCATCACTAAAAGGAAAAGAATTGTAGTGGTACAGAGGATTACCACACAACTCTATCCACAATTGGGATGAGTTAGGTGAGATTGTACAAACATTTTAAAGACAAAAGTGATCATTTATCACTTTTAGAGCAATTAACTATAATCAAAAGAGCACCCCGTGAGTTCATGGTAGATTTCAACTACAGATATCAAAAAATATGGGATAGGATTCCCGCTTTAGTGAAGCCATCTCCTAGCTATGTCTTCTTGTATTATCTTAGAGCTCTTAGTTGTGATATAGCTCATACAATACAAACGAGTTGTGATAATAGCTGAAAATTGTTTAATCCAAGCTGGGAGACTGGCTCTAAGGCCTCCAATGCCTCTATTTACAAAGATGCCTACTCAACAACCTACCGTGGTTCCTATTCCGGTTGTGCCTACAAGCCAACCTCTCATTACTGCCCCATCACCCTCTACATCTTCAAATAATAAGCTTGAATCCATGATAGAAACCATATTGCAAAACATGGACAAGATGAAGCAGGACTTTGGCCATGGGTTTGAGAACTTCAGTAATAGGATGGTGACATTAGAAAGACAACAAGCTCAAAGTAATAGACCTGCTCCAGACCAAAATCAGAATTTTCTATCAAATAGGCCTCTACATCAACGACAAATTTCATGGAGCCATAATAGGCCCTTGAATAATGCACGTCCTGTAACAACAAATCAGACAAAGGGACTTGTCACAGAACAAAACAATCTTTCTCAAGAGTAGGAATGGTGCCAACCTTGCAATCAATCTCACGATCAGGGTGTATGTCAAAGAGGAGAGTTTTCTCAAACTCTAGTTGTTCAAGAGGAACCAACAATTCTAGTGTTGGATATCAAGACCATTTGCAGGGTGGTTCTTCTTATGCTAATTATCACGAGGAAGACTTGTGTGGTGTCAATAAAGAAAGAAATGATGTTGTGGCACATAACACTAGATCCAAAAGGAGAGCAATAGAAAGTGTTTCACCCTAGCTGTAACATCTCAGGCCTCAGCTTCCCAAGCGGTGACACATACCATAGTCCCAAGGACACCAGACAAAGCAGCTGCCCCAGATCTAAATCAGAATATGAATCAAAGCAACAAGAAGCCAGAGGAGCCTAAAGCTGCCCCTACATCAAAGCCAGACTTCGTGGTCGCTAAGGGTCCTACAAGGTCAGCAAATTATCAAGAAAACTGATAATTCTTTTTTGGTAATGGATATTTTATTAGTGAGGAATGCAGTGAACAATCAAGAGAACTGGTCTGGCTTTGCATGGATAGATTCAAGGGCAAAAAAATTCCGTCGTGGCTTTCACTGCAAAATTTAAGAGTTTGAGAACTTTTTGATCCAGAGTTGGAAGATTTGTGCGAATGTGGTAATGTAAGTTTCTTGCCTTATGCCACTTTTGAAAAAAAAAAACCTGAAATATTGTTTAATTTATGCTATATGTTAATTGTACTGAATTTTGGTTGCAGACTCCTTTGCAGTTAAGAGAGTTAGCTATTCGGGGAGCTCACAAATTGAAAGAGGTAGAAAGTATAAAAAGTCTGAGATTACTAAAGATGACAAAGATAGATAAGTTATAACTGTTCAGAATTATAAAGGCCTTCCAAGTCTTGCAGATTTAACTTAAGCAAAATAAATTGAATTGAAAAACTGTTCAAAGTTAGACAAGATAGAAAGTTTAAAAAATCTCAGGTCACTGAAGAAGCTCAAGATATGTGACTGTCCAAGCTTGGACAGACTTCCAAGTCTTGCAGAATTGATCTCTCTTAACAAGTTTATATTGAGAAAGTGTGACATATTAGAGAAGATAAAAGGTTTAGAAAGTCTAAGATCATTGAAGATACTCAACATAAATAACTGTCCAGAATTGGTAATCTTTCCAAGTCTTGCAAACCTAACTCGTCTAAAAGAAATTAAATTGAAAAACTGTTATAAACTGAAAAACTGTTATAAATTGGAGAAGATAGAAGGATTAGAAAGTGTAAGGTAATTGGAGACATTCAAGATAAATGACTCTCCCAAATTGAAATTTTCTATTGTATCTCATTTTTAATTATTTATTATGGATGAATTTTTAATAATAAAAAAATGATTAAGGTGTGTATTTTGAATGTTTAAATGATACATTGAGAGTGATATCTTATTTTTTTAATATGATATTATGAGAGTTTAGTATTATGTTGTTCTATAAGATATTTTTGATTTGATTTGATAATTAAGTATATATAATATTTTTACATATTTGTCATTATTCTTAATTCATATATAATCAACATCTTATTTGTTTCATGATTTTTATTTTATTATTCACACAAACTATTACCATTTCAACATGAGGTGGAAGTATGTTACATTTTTTCTCTTGTGCGTCAAGGGAGAGTATTATATGGACACATTTATAATCCACTTATTTGATGATGGATTGCAGACATGTAGAGAGGTACGCCTGAGTTGGCCTAGTGGTGGAGAACTTGTACTCTTGAAAGGGAGGTCACAAGTTCAAATCCCACTGGGGGGTAGGGTATGTACGCCTCGTTTGTAGCATAATGATTGCCTCCCGCAAGGAGTACGAGGTAGTCCCATATTGCTGTCACCATATGTAGACCCAAAAACATATGGTTGGTATAGTGGACTATAAAAGGACCTTTCCTTTTTACTAGAGTGGCATTGTGAGTTGGTATATGGAGTCTTCATCATCTTCATTAAGCTGTCATTTTTAAGTTTATTTTTGTATGTTTGATTAGAATGAATTACAACAATTTTTTTTGGATTGAGCTCATATTTTTTTAAGAAGAACAAAATATGTATTTTATTACAGTTTATGTTGTTTGAAATGTTTTTTATTTTACATAACATTTTGGAAACAACCATAAGGGGTTATAGTTTGATCTACAACAAGAGGAATAGATGGTGATCATGAGTTTATGAGTGGATTCAATTTGGGCTTACTTTTTTTTATTAACTTTTGTGCCACATAGCTAGAATGATAGAAGAGGAGTTATAGTGGGGAAATTATGAAAATAATAGTTTTTTTAGTTGGAGCAATGCAAGTAGGAAATAAATGGGAAGGTGTCATCATTTTTTTAGGTCGTGTTCATTTTGGAGGCATTTTTGGTGTTGGACATTTGGTTCTATAGCATTGCAGTGGAAACCAAAAGAGACCAAAAGAGATATGGGAGTAGAATTGCAACTTATAACTTCAATCATATTTTATCTATAATACTTTGGGGGAGATGATGACGAAGCTGCAGAGTGAAGAAGGTAGTTATGGATTCAAGGCTCATTCAGAAGGAGAAGAGAATCCTTTGATTGATGATGATATATGTGAAGAAAAAGATCATGTTAGATTTTTTACTATAGATTTATAAGGTGAAGTGGTGATAGATAAAACCATATTGGAGATTTGGCCATTATTTGTAGATTTATCAGGCTTAGGAGAGATAGAGAATCTATAAGATATTGGATTAAAAATACATGAAAAATAGAACATATGATGAATTTTTTACCCAAAGTTTTCTTTTTATAATTTTGTTTGCTTTAGAAGAAGATAGGGAAAACATATTAGAGGGAGGACTATGGGAGTTGCAAAATTCTCCTCTATATATGCCAAAATAGGAAGAAAATTTTGATCCTTTTATTTGTAACCCATATGAAAAGGCTATTTGGATTAGATTATACAATTTGCCTACTAAATATTGGGCAGAAGAGTGTTTGACAAAAAATGGGAGATCTTTAGGAACAATTGTTGATATAGATGTAGATCTTATAAATGAAGACTTCTTTTTTTCTAGAATAAAAATTGCTTTTATAAGGAGGATTCATAATATTTATTAGATTATGTGCGCACAAAAGAAGTAGATTGCAACAATTGAAGTAGAAGGGTATGTGTCTAGGATCATGGTGGGCCAAAGTAGGCCCTTAAGTGGCAATGAAATTTCAGAAAAATAGAGTTAAACATTTGACGTAAAAATATCAATGATAGGTGATCAACCTTATATAAAAATATCTAGGAATGGAATTTATAGGAAATTGAATGTAGATTCTAAGCTACTACTAGTTTTTTGAAAAAAAAATCTATTTGGTGAAAAATTAAAGTTTCAATGTAGTAGTACACAAATTTCAAGAAAAAAATAAGTAGGTGTATGTCTGACCACCCTAACCACAATCAAATGATAACATTTTAGATATGATAACACAAATATTTTGTAATTTTTTTCCAAGTAAATAATTAATTATGATTTTTCACTAGAACGTTTTTGGAATATTAAAACCCATGTCTGACCACCATAACTTGGTCAAAAGTTAATAAAAAATTTATTTTTATTTTCTTATAGTGTGCGAAATAAAGAATTTGACATATGTTTCAGATTTAAAAAATGTTATACCATTTGAAAGTTATAGAGGTTTTTCAATCAACTTATCAATCAGAGCTTTAGACGTAATCTAATAAGAACAAAAAACAATACAATAATTTCCCAAAATAAATTAAATAAACTAAAGTTACATTCTAAAAGTGAACCAGTTCTGTAACTATGATTATCATCATATATAAAGTACAAGAAAGGAAATAACCTTACTGTTTACATTAGCATCTGGAATTTTCATTTGGTTTTCTTTAGTTCCATGTTGCATCATGAGAAAAAAGATATCACTGGGGTGTTTATCCACCCAACCATGGATCATTTTTTGATCCCACATGCTCACTTCCTACTCGAAGCGAGCTTGAACCTCCGCAAAGGGATGGAAGGTGGTAATGTCAAGTCATATTAGAATTGGTGTAAGACCCTACAATCATAGTCGGTTACACCCTATAGCCACTGCTAGCTTAGTATAACTCCTGACTAGGACTATATCCATGATCTTAAGAATTGACAAGCACTAGCACGTGGTTAGTGCACCTTGGCCAAGGATTCACTCTACATGATATCATTTCATCAAGTTCTCACCCTATCTGACTTGCACCCTTAGGGACACAATTAGGTTAATGGTAGCTCAAGGGATAGAAAGGTTATTCTTTATTTGTTCTCTATATGCTCTGACTCACTTGTCTTGCATATGAACGCTGACCTTCTATTTAAACTCTTAATTTTATTTGTTAATGTTAAAATTAAGCCAATCATAGTCACCTGATCTATTCAACGTCGAACAACACAACATAATATCTCAAGCCTATGTACTCAATCAAGGTCGTAATACGATCCTAAGGAGTACATGTACTTGAGCTGGTTTCTCACATTATGCTCGACCCATTCCGGAAGGCTCATGGAGGAGTTCTATATTCATTGAGTTGAACCTTCACAACCGTTCCTTAAGTTAAGTCTAGAAGAAATGAGTTCCTTCATTTAACTATTCTAATTTGACAGCAAGTTTTGGAAAGTTATCTCCTCTAACCTCTGTTCTAAGGTTGAACTCGAACCTTGTTCATAAACAAGGAGACAACCCGCTAGGTTTTTATTAATGTTGAGAGATGGCTTCTTATGTTTACATAATTAAACCCTGAATATATATATATATATTCCATCTCATTTCTTTAAGAGAATGCTAGTCTTATGAACATTTTAACTATGCCACTATTCAACGAGTATCAATCTGAGCCTGTAGGCATACTCAAACAACTGAAAGGTTTGTCATATTTTGTTCTCATTTCACAGTTCTTTCTTACTGAAATTTGTCAGAACTTTTAATAATGAGGTCTAGATAGGAACCATTAAACTAGGAAAATTTCTCAGTTATAAAGCTCATGTAAGAAGTTCCTAGCTACACATTAAGCTTACTAAGTAAAGAAAAGGATATCAGAAACTCTATGTGTCTTGTGATTTGAAGATTACGAGAAAGAAACCTTGTCTATTCTAACATCGAAGCAACTTTGTCTTTGTCCTAACGCTGAAGCAACCTTGTCTCTGTTAAATCCTATCAGCTATGAATGTCGTTCTAGTTCAGTAACAATCGCGGCTCAGGATGAGGGTCCATGAGGTTTCTTTCATTTTTAAAGCTAAGAAGAAAATGAAGGTAATAATAATGAGCTCAAGAAACCGTTCACCCAACATGTATACCTCCGCACATTCTCTTCCACCAAGTTCCGATCAGTAGGCTCTAAAATCTCGCCACCCTTCATCGTGGTTGAACAAAATGGCTTCCAAGCATAACTGCTCGAGAATTATAAAACTTTCTAATGTTTCTCTTGCCAAGTATAATAAATTTATTGTTTATACATCAGTGTTTCTAAGGTGCCGAGAATCCACCCTACGGTGTTCAATATTATGTCATTTATCATTTTTAATTCCAAAGTTCTTGCCATAAAAATGATAACTCGATCAAGGCGCAAGGTAAGCAGTAGCCTTAATCATTGAATTAATATTTAATACCAATTGCTCAATAATTATTATGAATTGATTAAATGTTTTAAAGTATCCACTATATATATATATATATATATATATATATATATATATATTCTAACATATAAATACACATTTACATATGTGGTCAGTTAAGAAACATGGTACCTTTTTCATTTATTTTATACATATGTAAATGCATATTTATATGTATATTTATACTACGAATATACATATATACCATCATTTGATAAGATTTATAATGAAATATTTTAGAGGAATGTTGGCACAAAATCATCATCAAAAGTACCAAAGGAAAGATGGTCGGACATGGTGCAAGTCAGAGACACTACAATCTAACGACTCCAAGACTACCATCAAATCGATAAAGAGACACTAGTAAACAACCCCCCCCCCGAAGATCCTAGTAGGGACCTAAGCCATCAAGGTTGCACTAGCCAGTTCTAGTCATTACTTACCAGTCTTTTTTAATTCAGTCAATTGTTGATCATAACCATGTTACACCCCCCTTCCAGCTCGAAGGCCAAGTCATTCCTTCATCCACTTGTCCAAAACAAGAGTAGTCAATCAGAAATCGTGACATTCCAACATTGTTATGTATACATAAATGCAAGATAACAATTACATTACTTATTATAAGAATGAAACCATCTTGTCATGCCATATATAATATCTGAACTAATGCATGATAAAAATAGGAAATAAAATCAGTTTCGATCTAGGGCATCACTTAAATCAAAACCATTATTTTTAACATCAAATACCATCTAGGGCATCATTTTTTTAATGAAAATCATTGTTTTAACATCAATTACTAACTAGGGAATTTAATAAAACAAAATAATGGTTTACAGAAACTAGATATCTTTTAGGGCATCAATTCAATAGAAACCCATTGTTTCACGGAAATCAGTTACCATTTAGGGCATCAACATAACCAAGCATAAAAAGTATGAGTAATCAAGAGGGGTGTGACATGATGAGGCACTAGGAATTACAAAAGAGGGTACATAGATTTAATCAACACACATACAATTGATCTTTCAAAGATCTTTCGAGGTGGAAATGGAGATTGTGTGGAGCTTGGAAGGAGCTTGCCAAACATTTGCAGAAATCTTGAAGCCCACGATACAAAATTGATCCATAAGTTAAAATTTTCTCTCTCAGCCTTGAATTACATTTGGAAATTCCTTAAAGGAAAGTAAAAGAAGACGTAGGAAAGGATGAGTCACCTAAGGTTCCTCTGCAAAAAGCCCTTTTAGTCACATTACCTGGCTATAGTGATACCTCGACTAAAATTATGTTTTTAGATGCAAGGGGGGAGTGTAGAGATGCTAATATATCACATACTAATAGGTCTCTTAAATCTGGTATTTTTATAAGAATAAGGATGAAAGAGTTCCTCAGTCTAGCCCATGGAAGATTGACTTAGCTAAGTTTATAGTGCCTAATTTCTTTGTCAATGTTCAACTTATTGAAATACTAGCCCAACATTATAAACAAGAAACTAGAATGGTCAGAGGGATAATTGGGGAGCCAATTCTGATTATTTCAAAGTTATGCATTGCAGAATGTTTTGGCTTGAACAAGAAAACCCTTACCAAAATTGATAGGGAACTCTGTCTGGTTTATTATGAAAGAATGGTAAAGAGATTTGGGTTGAGAGAAGTGACCTATTTAAGAATGAGGGTCAATGATAATAGGACCGTGACAATAAATGAGACTCCACTATTCTCTTCACTGGGATTTATGAATTTATTTCACAAAACATATCATGGATGGCACCAACTATGTGGTGATGATAATAGAAGCAAAATGCCAGTTGATTTAATGTTTATGTCCATGAGAATTTAGAACCCCAACATTACTCTAGATTTTTATATTGCTAGTGAAATTGAAAAGATTCTACATAATTTTGATTGGTCTACTGAAAAAAGAGTAGGTCTTTCAAAAATTACTCTATGTTATGTCATCTAATATTGTTCCAAAATAGAAATGCCTTTGCACATAGTATGAAGCTAAACAATCTTGATGATCAAGGAAGAAGGCTCCTCGTTCAATTGTGGTGACAAGTGTGGGATACAAATAGTAGAGATTGCAATTACAAAGTTTTTCGTGATTTATTTGTTGTATGGATATTTAGAGCCCTTGGGATTTAGGTTGAGAGGCTACCTCTCAAGATAAGAAGGGTCTTAAGATCATTGGAATATGAATCTGAGAAAGGTCACACCCATAACTTGGCTGACTAGATTTGCAAAGGGGATCACATACTTCTTAGAGTATATGGATGCAAAAAATCTCCCCATAAACTAAGTTTTTATCCTAGAGAGGGTGGCATTCCTAGAGTTCAGCTGGAAATTGATGTGGTTTGAGAAGGAATCAAATTCACCAAGGAAGAAGGGAACCTTTATGCCCCACATAGTCAAATATACAGGTTTGACCATTGGTTCTTGTTCTATTGAGCAGGTCCAAATCTATTTAAGGGAGGGGTATCATTTAGAAGATGGAAATCAAAAGAAGATAGAAAGAAAAAGGGGCATCCTCGCTTACATAGTGATGAAACTCATGAAGTGGTAAGGATGTAATTATGCCTAAGATATTTTGAGAAATTACATGGGAAATCCACTAGTGATGCACCTTCATAGGTAAAGTCTCCTCCCCCTAAAAAGCATAAAAAATTAATCATTCGTGATCCATCAAAATTAGAAAATGCACTCAGATCCATTCTAGCCAAGAAGCAGAAGGAAGATGGAGTGGTACCTATTGTACCTTATGATGATTCAGTTGGAGGAGGAGATATTGAAGAAGCTACCAGTGTACTTAAGACACTTGAAAATGATGAGGAGGCGGATAAACCTAATTCTCCTTTAGTATATCAAGAGGAAGTGCATGGTTATAATGCCCAACTTCAAGAGGATGAGAAACCTATTGATTTAATAGATGAAAGAGAGGCCATGTTGGCTAGGTTCATTGAAGATGAAATTTTTATTGAGACTCAAGAATTTAAGGATTTATAGATTCAAATGAAGATGAAGGAATTCTAAGAAAAGAAACAACTCAACTTGATGGGAGATGATGAATCCTGACATGAGGAAATTGTTAATCAAACTCTTAAAGAGTTGAATCTTGATGAAATAAATTGTACTCCGGCTAAGACCAGAGAATGGTTTAGAAGAGCAACATGTTAAATGTTGGTTTCAAGGGCCCACATAAACCCAAATTACTTGGTATTGTGAAGGGACATGATGGGATGGTTGTTGAGAAAAAGATGGGGAACACCTCTCCCTTAGTATCAATAACCAAATTGATGCATCTAGCAATGTTCAATAAGGACTAGGTTAAACATATGCAGGAATAATTAGGACAAGCTCAAATAAGGGAGGTGGAGCATAATAAGGTTATAAATGAATTGTATATTGAAATGGATGCCTTACTAAAAGAATTGAGAGAATTGAAAAACATTGAAGAGAGAAAAGCTCTTGTGCTACATAAGGATGCTCCTTCCAAACCAATTTTAATGTTACACAAGATAATGAGGATTGGAAAGAAAAGATAAGAAAATTTGAAAATGAAATTAGGGAAATGAGAAGCACAAATGAAATGCTTATACAAGAATTTCCTAGGTAGAAATTCAGTATTTTGGAACAAGTATTGACTCGTAGAGTTGATTTGGTGATAAGAAAATGTACTAAAGTTTATAATGGCTACCAAATTTTGTTGAAAATTTACAAGCGTTTCATAAAAATAAGTTGAAGTTGGAAGATATTGCTAGGAGGTGGAAATAATCACATTATGATCTTATCAAATTATGTGAAGTCACTCAGAGAGATCCAACTGCACCTAGTGAAATAAAAGATACTGAGGGAATGATCAGTACAATTACTGATGAACTCACATACATAGAACAAGAAGAGAAAAGAATAGGGTTACCTGGGGATGTGTCCCCGGCCTAAATCCCCAAGTTTTTGGAATGGGGACATCCCTGGGACGTGGGGACAACTTGGGGATGTCCCCACGCCATCCCCAAATTCTAGAAAAAAAAGTAGGGAATGTCTCCAGGACTTGGGGATGACTACCAAAAAATTTGGGGACGAATGGAAGTCCTGAGGACGGCTGGGGATGTCGTAGACGTCCCCTGCGTGTCCCAGGGATGACCGCCCGTCCCTAATGTTTAAAGGCATAAAAAAAATTAATAGCCAAAAAGGCTTCCATAAGTGGGGTCATTTTGTGGGCCCCACCACTACACTTTCCCTAAAAGGCCAAAATCATGGCTCTATATGGGCACATAAGATTTTTTTTTTCAATGTGATGTCCATTGTTTTAGTAGCAGTCTGATTTTTTTTATTTTGTAGTAGCAGCGGAGGTTTTCTTCATTGTCCAAGTGATTGTGCAAGGGTTTCAACTTCCTACATTGCACAACAAGTAAGTGTGAAAGTTTATGCTTCCATTTTTCATTTTTTTTACCAATATGAAAGCTTGAAAGTCTGATTTTTTTTTATTTTTTTCATTGTCTCAGTTCATTGCATTCTTAAATCTCAAAACTAAGCACAATGAACAACAATGGGGATAGTAGTAGTGATGAAGAGCATTTGGGGGTGATAGTTTTAGTGTTGAAGCTAGTAGTGAGAAACAAAAATTTGATAAATTTAAATGCCCTTCAACAATCATGAGCAAATATGCAAAGGGCCCCTTCAACAAAAAAAACCTCTTCTCCAATATGTCACAGCTAGGGCTGAAAATAAAAAGAATGCATGAGGGATTAGGGTATAAGATTGCCATATTTGCGAAGATGATTTTAGGGGCAGCTATACAAGGGTGAAGTCACACTTTTTAGGTATTTCATGCCGTGGAGTTATAGCTTGTCCTAATTTGACTGATGAGGAAAAAATAGAATGTCAAAGATTGCACTTAGAGGCTGAAATTGGGGCACAAGGTAAGTCAATGACATCACCTTTATCTATTGCAACTACACACTCACAGTCATCTAGACCTATGACATATGCCATTGGTACTACTAGCATCCCTATTGAGACAAGAGGGAAGAGGAAGATTAATAGTGGTCAGAAGGGATAAGTGGAAAGTATGTTTAATGCACAGGCAAAGGAAAACACAGAGTCATCCATTGGTAAATTATTTTTTGCTCATGGTATCCCATTCATGTGGCCCATTCCACTTATTTCAAAAAAATGGTCAAAGATATAATGACTATGAGTCCCTCATTCACACCCCCAGGTGATCATAAGCTACGAACCACCATCCTAGATAAAGAGTATTCCAAGATTAATGTGTTGTTTGAGGATATGAAACGTACTTGGGGGTGGACGGGTTGCTCTATTGTGATGGATGGGTGGACCGATGTTAGAAATCGGCCACTCATCAATATTATTATCATATCCCCTATTGTCTCTTCTTTTCTAAAATCCATAGATTGTTCAGGTAAGCGTAAGGATGCAAAGTTTCAGTTTACCATTTAGAGGGATGCCATAGAGGAGGTTCTACTGGCTAATGTAGTACAGGTGATCACAGATTCGACACGTGTGTGTTAATCAGTCAGTATGATGGTAGAGGGTTCTTATAGGAACATCTTTTGGACCCCTTGTTGTGTTCATGCATTGAACAATGCTTTAAAAGACATAGGGAAGATTGATTGGGTGAAACAGGTGGTGTCAGAAGCTAGAGAGATACAAATGTTCATATGAAACCACCACACTTCACTTGCTCTATTTAGGTCCTTCTCAAAGAAGGAGTTCCTCAAACTAGCTGAGACAAGGTATGCCAATTTTAGTTACAATTTAATTTTAGTAGTGTAGTTTAAACTTTACTTCATATATTAAATTATTTTAATTATTGTTGCATGTGTTTTAATTTTAAGTTTTAAGTTTAACTTTTAAGTTTTAATTATAGGTATGCCACTTACTTCATCTTGATAAGGAGGATGCTTGAAGTGCATGAGGCTCTCCAATTGATGGTGGTGAATCCAGAGTGGACCCGATGGTCCGATTATAGCTCCTCTGAAGGAAAATCGGTGAAGCAAAAGATCCTTGATGACAATTGGCGGTCCACATTAAAGTAATTTGTTGATTTTATTTAAAAAGTAAAATTAAATGTTAGTCTTTTGCTTGCTGATTTTCATATTAAATTAAAATTTCTGATTTTAATTTTTGTTTGCATTTTGTAGATATTGTTGCTCTGTCATCTCACCCATCATAGAGGTCATTAGATATGCTGATACTGACTCTCTTAGTCTTGGAGAGATATATGAGACATTTGACAGTATGTTGGGGAGAAGAAAGAAAACAATTGCAGTGAAGGATCCTACTTTAGGGTCTTATGAGTAGCATATTAGGCCTATTGTAATGCGGAGGTGGAACATAATGAATACCCCACTTAATATGGAAGCCTACGCTCTAAATCCAAAATGGTATGCAGAATTGGATGGAAGGGTCCTCCCATGTGATGATCCTGAGGTTTTAGATGGTTTCACACAAGTCATTGATAATATGTATCCAGGGTGAGATGCCTCCATTCTTTGCACACAGTTCCTTGACTTCACACAACTTCATGGCCCAAACTTGAGTAAATCACATGCGAGGTTGGATATAGTGATTTTGGAATAGAGGGATCCTATTGGATGGTGGACGTGGCATGAGAGGGATACACCAGAGTTGAAAGTGCTTTCCTCTCGCTTTCTTGCATAGGTTGCTAGTTCCTCAACTGTAGAGAGGAATTGATCTACATATGGTTTTATCCAATCCCTCAATAGGAATAGACTTACGTCTAGACGAGCGGAGAAGCTAGTGGCTGTGCATAGTGCTCTTCGACTTTAGGATCGTTAGACTCTAGAGTATAGGCAGACTCCAACTTTATTGTGGGATGTTGATCATGAATATGCGGCCCAGATTGACGAGGATGAGACAACATCGAGATTGGTTGGGGTTCCATTGGATGAGAGTACATTTCCAGTGCAACATGATAGTGGCAGTGACTAAGAGGACTCTGATTTTGATGCCATGTTGGCAAAAACAGAATAGGAGAAACAATGTGCTTCATTTTTATTTTCTATATTTTGGTTTTTATGTTGAACTGTGAACATGATGATGAAACTTTATGGCAACACCTTAGCCATTGGGCATTTTTAGTTTTACTTTTATTAGTTTCTATGTTAAACTTATATTTTTGTTAGCATATGCATATTGACAATTTGACAATGAATTGAAATGACATTGAAATGTTACTATTTACTTTGAGTATTTAATAAATGGCATTGAAATGTTGTATGTTAAGGTTATATGATGTTTAAATGGCATGCATTATCCATATTTTCATATGAATGTAATGTATACTTGCAAATTTCCTTATATATTTGAAAAATTCCCTAAATTTACATAGTCGTCCCCTTTGCCATCCCCAAAAATAGAAAAAAAACTTTGCCGTCCCAGAAACCCGTCCCCCCATCCCCTACCATCCCCATCCCGAAAACTTGGGGTAACACTGGAAAAGAATAAATAAAAAAAATGTCTTCCTTCAATAAAATCAAACATTGGTCAATTCCTGAATTTATGGACAAAGAAGGTCATGTAAAAAGCCTTGAGGAATGGACGATTGAATACAAGGAAATGGTACCACAAATTATTTCTCATCTGAAGGAAGATTGAGATTTTAGTGTCAAAAGTTTCAATATGTTCCTTGACAGGGCAATTGTACTTGATATTAGATTCTCCAAATTCATACTGGAAGTTAGATCAAAAGACAGTAAAAGATGGAGATATTATTTTCTTATCATGCTAGATGTTCTACATTTTAATTGGCCCATGCACATTCATATTTCAGAATGGGTGAAAGAATATCTATGACCTCTCAAGACGAAGACCTAGAAAAAAGAAGTATGAACCTGAAGAGGAAAAACAAGATGGCGAGGATTTATATGATGAATGAGGCCTTAGGGTCATATTGTTAGAGTAAAAAGGTATTTTCACTTATTAATTATTAAGTCACCTTTTTATCTCTAGTTTACTTAAGCTAAAATTTAGGCATGCAATAATTAATTCTTTTATTATTTATTCATGCAACCTAGGTTTCTCCACCTTCTAGTGTTCGATCTCCTTTATAAGGATTGATCTCTTTGTAGTTTGCATTCCCTCTCTGAATGAACATTTCATATTTCAAATCAATCTCTATCTTGTCTCCATTCTTTTATTTTGTAACACGTTATTTGCATGCAGTGGATCTTAGTGATAGAATTCTATGAATTCTAACATGGTATCAGAGCCTTGTTGTTGCATCCCATTCCTAAGTTTTTGAAGTTTTTTGGAGCTCCAAGTTTTTCCAGTGATTTTTGTGTGGATCTACGGGGAAAATAATTTTGGAGCACTTTGAGCACAAACCGACCTCTCTATTGAGCTCAAAATGCCCCAGAACCCCTATTTCCATTAAAGACACATCCAATTTGGACACAGTTGCATTTTGATGCAATTTGTTTTGCATATAGGCCTAATTCTAGCATGCATACCGAAGAAAAAATAAGGGGGTAATTTTTTTAAAAAATGCATGTCTTTTCTTTTTTTATATAAAAAATATTGTTTAAAAAGTGTTGAGCACTTAAATCATTTTTTAAAAATCAAGGGGTTGTTTGAGCGGTCCCCACCATGTGGGAACCACACATGGTGATCCCCACCGCCTTGGACACCACATCACTCTACAGACCCTGCCACTGATAGCTCCACTAACAGACTGTCCCTCCCACCAACGGGACTGCCACTATACTTTGTCGATCTCTACCGAGCTCCCAACCTCATGCCATTGACCACCCAAATCACACCACCGCGCACTCAACACATGCCACCGCACTTCGACTGCGCTCTGCTCAACCCCCTTCGGGACCTTTAGGCCCCCCGCCACACTGCATCGCAGTCACATGGGTGACCAAGAGCTCTGACAACTATCCCCTGCACATGCCATATGGCTAGGGGCTAGGAGAGTTAAGTCCCAGGGGCTCTAAACATTTTTTTAAAAGCCTTTTTTACCCATAGGTGGTTTTTTCGCTCTAACTGGAGAAAACGTGGGCCATTTTTTGACTTCTTTATATCATCAAAAAGCTCTTTCCGAGGTTGACGTTTTTGCAGAGGTTTTATTTCTATATTTTTCTATTTCACTGGATTTTTTTCCATTCAAAGAGAGACCTTCTTTTCAACACTTCCAAGCCTCTAGAATGAGCATATAGACTCCATTTTTTGCTCATGAATAGGCATCATAAAGATCTTGACGATATCTCTTCAGATCTGAAACCTTTTTTCTAAAGAAATTATTTAGGTATTTTCCCATTCATTTTGAAGCATTTATTACAGTCTCTCCTTATACAATGGAAGATTCAGCATAAGTTGAGCTTCTCACTCCTCACAATTTCTATGTATGGAAATCCTATATGACTTGTCTTCTCCGATCATGAGGGTTATGGTCTTGTTTAGAAACCATTCATCCAGTCTTGACTCATCCTTTTGAGGTCATGCAACATAGGAATAAGATGGATTGAGGCCATGGGTGTTCTTTCTCTACATGTTTCAGATAGTTTTCTCTTCCATCTTGATGGGTGTGATACCCCTCTTGATATATGGGACAAGTTTCAGACTCTCTTTGGCAAAGTCAATGAGTTCAAGGCACTTTAGATTGAGGTATAATTGACAGCTTTGGGTCTTGAGACATTGGTTTCTATTCATGATTTCTTGATGAAATTCAAATCTATTAGATCTATCTTGCAGGGGTGTGGGAAGAATAAGATAGATACATAGTGGATTTACTTGATTCTTTCTAAGCTTTTTGGTCCCTTTCAAATATTCTCTTCTACCTTCCATTCTACCATGGATGCTTTGGGTCCATGATTCAACATACCTACATTTGATGTATTCTGTGATCGTTTGACTTGTGAGTAGGCAAAGCTATCTCAGCTTGATTCTCTCATAGGATCACAAAACCATGCATTGGTAGCTCACCCATCTTCAAGGAAGCTGCAGAAGAAACAAATATCACCGACCATAGAGTCTAGGAAGGATTCTAGTTCTCAACACTCCTTTGTCCCACCTCCTCCTAAGGGAGGGAAATCAAAGACATAAAGACCTCAATGTGCTTATTGTAAAAATCCCAATCATGATGAGTCTCATTGTTATGAGAAGAAGATAGATGGATATATGCAAAATAAATTTCTGATTTACAATCTCTTCTTCAGAAGAGTGACATTGATATCCATTCTTCTCCTTCTCATAATTCTTCATCATCATCATCATTCCAGACAAATGGATGGGACAACAGAAAGGGTTATGCATTATGTGCAACCGCTACTCCACACTCTTCTAGATGGCTACTGGATTCAAGTGCTTCACACTATATGGCATCTTCTCAGGATTATTCTCGTCTTTTGAGGATTCTCCTACCCCACACATTTTAATGTGGAATAACACTGTTATGACTGTATGTGGGAAAGGTTCTATTGACATTGATGGTGGTGCATTCCATGATGTACTATGTGCTGCATCCTTTTCCTCTAACCTTCTCTCTATCTATCAGATTACTCATAGCGGGACATGAAAGACAATTGAGTTTACTCCAGATTTAATACACATCAAAGACAGTGAGACAAACAATATTGTTGCAACAGGGACAGTTGGTCATTCTTCCCACTTTTACTTCCCTCCTTTTGGTCCACCATCTCCACTTTCGGAGAATAGCTCTCCTTTTTCACGAGAGCCTATTGAGGTGAAGTCGGGTCACTTAAACTTAATTATGTGTTGTTCCTGAGACCAGTGTTGTGACTATTACACCTCCACCTCATGTTGAGTTTACATATGTTCAACATGATTACTCTTTAGCATTACTTGACATCATCGCTCCGTGCATCGATCCACCTAGTCTAGTTATTGAGGACATATTAGAGGACATTCATCTCCTCTTAGATGATAGATTCAACACATCTATTGGCTTACCTTCATTGAAGATTCTATTACAGGAGTCTCATGCGTTCTCTTTTGAGCATCATATAGGACTTCCAGTTTCACCTCACATTCAAGATTTTCCTCTTCGTTGTCCCTTGCCAAGTTGTTTTGTCTGCATTGGAGCCACATTGGTTCGATCATCGACACAGGGGTTCTATCATTCTGGGGGGCTTTGGAGTCTCGATCCTCTCTCATGGGGGGTTGGTTGTACTTATGGTTTTGATAGAGTCTCTTGAGCCATTTCTTTTCTGCATGCTTTTTCCATCTCTTTTTGGAGTAGATTTTTTTACCATGTGGTTTTCTCTGTTTCTCCACTTTACATAGATTTGGTCATGATTGTGTACCTGATCAGGCCTTGTTGTCGGGACCTAAAATTTATTGCTTTCAGTTGTTGTTTCTAGGTTTTTAGCTTCTCCTTAAGTTTATCTTAAGGGGGGGTGTTAGCGTAAAACTGTATTTTCACTTATTAATTAAATCATTATTGATTTAATTATTAAGTCACCTTTTTATCTCTAGTTTACTTAAGCTAAACTTTAGGCATACAATAATTAATTATTTTATTCATTATTCATGCAACCTAGGTTTCTCCACCTTCTGGTGTTCGATCTCCTTTATAAGGATTGATCTCTTTGTAATTTGCATTCCCTCTGTTGTTCCCTTTTCTTGCTGATATGAAAATACCCTCTGAGGGTTCACTCTATTTATCCCTGACACTGACTCAGCATAGAGTAGAATAACAGAAACAAGGTTTTGAAACCTTCTGCACTTTGAGCTC
>MU224958.1:2218107-2228148 GCA_018584345.1 Thuja plicata | reverse complement strand
CGAGACACTGATGGAATATTCGATTTCTTAACGAGACTACGCGACACAAAGGAAAAGCAAAGTCGGGAGAAGCTTTGGCATATTCGATCTGGGTTATGCGATCAAGCGACCTGACTTAAAGCACATGTCTTAAGTGATTGAAAAAGGTAACGAAGAAATATAAGACATGGCTAAGGGTTTAAACATGCATCATTTAACATTTGGTTGCTAGGGTTTTCAGGGTTTTGATAATTTTTGGCAATGCATAGGCATGAAAACCTAAAAATTTGCAGAGTTGAAGCCAGACTAAACAAGAAGGGACTGAAATGGATAGGCCAGAACTCATAGAGCAGGATCAGGAACCAAGAAAAATGCCAAATCAGAAATATCACCAACAGTGGCTCTGACTGAGGACGGTTAAATGCAGATTGACTCATTTTGAGCGGTAAAACACAAGACTTTGAAAACAAGAAAGCCCGGGGAAATGATAAGACCAAGGGATTCAAAAAAATTTTGATACGGTGCTAACACCCTCTCTAAATGAACATTTCATATTTCAGATCATTCTTTGTCTTGTCTCCATTCTTTTCTTTTGTAACAAGTTATTTGCATGCAGTGGAGCTTGGTGATAGAATTCTATGAATTCTAACACATATGTTCTCTCATTTCATTTGTAATGTTTATTTCAAATAACCTTTTTTATTTTCTTGTTATCTAAAACTTGTTTATAGTCTTAATGTGGTCTTAATCAATTAATTATTATAATGTTAGTTATAGTTATGAAAAGATATGTTGCAAATAGTCTGAAGCTTCTTTGCTTCTCCTCATTTTGTATAAAGGAGAAACCAAGATCATATTTCAGAAAGAGGAAAAATAGTTAGAAGTAATATAGGAAAAGCAATACAGATACTTTGAATTTATGTACCCAATTTTGCAAAACTAATACAAAGACTCAACTCTATTTTCTACTTTGTGTTGTGGAAGATTCTTTTTTTCAGGATTAGTTGTATTTGGTTTCATTTCAAGCAAGTGAAGGTTGTCTTAAATATTCTTATGAAATAAATATTTATGATCATAGAAATTTTATAAACATGACTCATTTGAGACTTCCTTATCCTTATGATTCTTGTCTAATTGGTCTTTTCAAGTAAGAGCTAAATTAAATTAGACTAATTGTTGTAAATTGGAATAAGGAGATATAGATAAGATAATTGTGTCAACACCTCTTATATCTACATGAAACTCTACTTAGAAATCCACATCACATACTTCAACCAAGCTACTATTTATACAAAGCATTTAACTCCATCTTTGAAAGAGATCTATTGAACAAACAATACCAATTGCAATGAAAACTTGAAAAGAGGAATTCAAGACAAGATAAGGTCTAACTTTTATTGAAGAAGAGGCTCGTCGATGAAATAATGAATATTCAAAAAATTATTAATTTTCATAGCAATTTGAATATAAAGAATCATTTGAAATAAAAATAAACTTGTAATAGGCATTCCCTGATTTTCAATGCACAGAGGGCATTGCCCTAATTTTATATACGTGCAAATATAAAGTCTCATTCAAGTTCATAGAGGGCATTTCCCTAATTCTAAATGCATGCAAATATAAATTTTATAGAGTGCATTATTAACATTTTTTTAGTAGCATAAATATTGTTGAGGGCAAGCTATCCATCTTCCACAGTGCCAAGTTGTTTGATAAATGACCTTCTAGCACCTTTAGATTTGGTTTTGACCCCATTGACATCATCAATGACATACCCATGTACCTGGACATTTGGATCTCCATGTGAGACCCCAATTTGTATTAAAATTTCATTTAGAACATATTTTTATCTTTTCTCCAACTTCATTTCACCACAAAATATGAATAGTCGGTGAAAGAAACTTACACTGAGAAGTAGGTAGCAACAAATTGGTTGAGTTGTCCTGAAAATTCAGCATGTAGACTATTCATTGCACCTGATGCAAAAAAGTATAAAAACAATATTAGTTTTGATTAAAAAAAATTTAAAACAATGTAACATATGGGAATACATAAGGAAGATGGAAGTAGAATATTTTCAAAATACACCTTATTCAAATTTTTAACAAAATCTGAATTTTTTTTGTTATCTCTTTTTTCTAATTTGTATGTATCATTAGTAGAATTGGAAGATAAGTTGGCTATTCATATGATGGATTCAAGTTCTACAAAAGCATGTTATTTCAAATCATACTTGTACAATTGTTGTCCCTTTATTCTATTGCACCAACATAATTGAAGCTCGATGCCCTCTAGCCTATCGAAAAGGTCAATGTCATTATGGTAATCAAACACCCTATTACCATCCTTCCTTTGTATTCTTTGAAATCTTCTGATATACCAAGTTCCACAAGAAATACCTTATCTTTTACTTTGGAAAATACCTTTTCTTGTAGTATGTTCATTGGAAGGTATTGAATTTCTCTCAATCAACACCTCATAATCTGGTCCAATACCAAATCTAATTGAAACACCCTATTGTGGGGGCCTCTCATCTCGCCTAAAGTAGACCCCACTCCTCACTTTAGTCAACCTATATTTGGACAATGTTGGATTTACATTCAATTGGATAACCAAACAAGATTTGATCATATCCTTACCTTCAAGGTCCACCACTGGTTTTATACTTTTATTTACATTTTTATCAACATAATCTAAAATTTCATCCAATTCATGCCTCCACTCACTTTCCATTATTTGCAATTCACCATGATTTTGTACCATTGAAAACAGATGTAGGAATATAGAGTTGTAATGAGTTGGTGGAGAGTCATAAACTACTTTATCCAAATCATTGAATGTTTAGTAATTTTGGTCCTCTATCCATGGTTTAACCCACCAAGAAGATTGTGTGGGATTATATGGTTGCATGCAAAGAGTTGATAAAATGTCTTGTGCATACTTCAATCCCATAGTGAGGGATTCTATAATTTTATCATCTATATATATTGAATCACATTATGGTAATATGTTAACATTTTGTATCCTTTCTTGGTGCAATCTATTCTAGATCCTTTCTTGCTTCTTATGAGATTTGTTAAAATGAAGCCCTTGGGGATTTGATTCTTCTTCTACAACTATATTAAGGGTTCCAACAACATGAAGCAAGTCAGTGAAATCATGGGCCCTTTCTTCTCCAACCATCCCACCAACTTTTCTAAAGAATTTCTCACATAAATCTCACCCAATGAGGTGCAAAATAAATGGAAAGTGAGAGTATTGTTCTCAAAACAATCTCAACAAAAAAACTATAAAGTGACAAGAAAATTTGACATCTTCATATACCTCTCTACTGATGAAATTTAAGTTGACATTATTATTAGATTATTTTCTTAGCCAACATAACCATAATGTGAATACATGATGAACTCGTGAAGCATTTCACACTCTTTCACAAAGATTCAAACTCTGAGACATAAAGATTCAATGTAGTCAACAACAATAACTAGATATGTCTCTATTCCTAGTGTCCTCTCTACCCTTCCACTAGATATAGTTCTCATCTCATTCAAACACCTCTGAACATGCCTTGAAGCAATGCGTTGTGCTGAACCCCAATTCTATCGATTTATCCTCTCTATATCTTCACTTTAAGCTTGTGATCATCCACTTTAAAAGTGTTATAAGCCATCCTAACATGATGAAAACTTATCAACTCTTCTCGTAAAATCATATCTTGTCGACCGCTAAATAAAACATTCACTATCGTTTTGTCGTTGTGGATGTAGTCTTGGTCATCAAATCCTATTACATGGTAACCATTCTACGACCCACTTAGTCTCCACCCTTCCCAAGGAATTTGATATAGAATAACTTTTCCTGAATAATAGTCCATCAATATAAGTTGTCTTTTTCTACTATCCCCATCTGAGGAATGACCAAGAATAGGTTCCAAATTATTTTCCACGTGTCTCTTCCACAAAAATTATATTTTTCCTTTGTCAACAAACGAAATTGCATCAAACCTATTGCATGTTGGATGAGAAACCAAAACCAAACGAGAAATGTTTTCATGTAAAGGATTTTCAATAATAATACATGCATACTCATCAATAACATTGTTCTTGAAAGAATCTATTATGATATCATAACTTACAACTCCCTCACCAACTGTCACCAAGAAATGTGATTAACATTGATGTTCTTCTTTATTGCCAAAACAATTAACCAATGTATCACTTTTTGCTACCCACATAACATACTTTTTCACAACAGTTTCATCTTCAATGAGGTACATAGGAATTGGGCCATCTATACTATGTTTGGTTTTATAGGAAGGATACACTTTTCCTACTGCCTTAAAAAAGTAGTCGTGCTCCTATGAGATGTATGCCAATGAATTTCTAACTTGCTTCAAAGTTGTAGAAATTGAAGGACCATCTAGATTCAAGCTAATAAAGCTATGTAATATAGGACCTCCCCATAACTTGATCATGTCATAAAGAGATTGAGTGAATGTAATATACATTCTCCCTCCCTTTGGATGCATCATATTGTGAAAGATATTCTTGAAAAAATGGTTTAGGAGAACCTAGGGTAGAAGCCCTAATTTCTATTTTGATGAAGTATTTAATTTTAGTTAAGTATGTTTAGGAAAGTTTAGGATCATCTTGGTTTGATCTAGGAGAGGGTGTGTTAAGTTGTGTGTTAGTTTGATCCAATTGACCTTTGCAAGGTCCTGATAACCAAAATGGGTCAAATTGTGTGCTTGGAAGTCAAAGCCCTTAGAAGGAAATTTTTGAGGTGTTTAGGGTCCTAGGAAATTTTATAGGACCTTGTGGTGTCCAACCAAGTCATTGAAATGAGAAGAGAGAAAAAATATAAAAAAGGTGCAAAAGTTGCTTGAGCAACTTTGCAACTTGTAAATGTTGCTCAACAACATTTTGAAAAAAGCTGTAAAAACCACCTAAAGGTAATAATGGGCCAGTTCAGATAGTTATAATTGGTTTTCCATACATATATAAGAGCCTTGGATACCATGTAATGAGGTTGGCTACCATTTGGCATAATTCACTAAGAAATTGGAAGGAACAACAATTGTGTTTTTGTGAATTTCTACCTTAAGCTTGGATTAATGTATTTAATTCCTTATTGTTTCATTGTAATTAGGAACTACTAGTTTTTTTACCTTTCTTTTGAAGTAGGTTAGTGAAAAGATTGTGTTTGGTGCATTGAATGTAAATAAACTCCTTGCTTTGTGTTCTCTAGACCAGACAGGGTTGTACATAGTAAAATGGATTTCTAGGCATTTCTATATGTGGAAAACACATGTTCCTTGGTGAAATGGTAGAGGTGTCATTTTATAGTGTTTTTCTTTTTGATTTAGGGTTAGAGGTGGAGACGGTGAATATTGATCTCTTTCCCTAGGCGAGCTTGGCTATAGCCTGACTAGGTACAAAGGAGTAACAGAGAAGTAAAGTATGCAGGGTTGGATTCAAATGTGTAATCCAGTGGTTGGAGGATGATGTTTGAGAAGTGTTTAGACTCCCAAATAAATGGTGGAGACCGATGAAACAAACTCACCTAGTTTTGAGAGACAATGCAACAAACATGCCTAATAGCCCCATATTTAAGGACTCGATCCCTAAGTGTTTAAAGGTATTGTACGAAAGACTTAGGAAAATAAAACCATAGAAATCCTTTGAGTCTCTGAAAAGGTCACCTGGATCAAAAACTAGTTTAGGGACTTCTTTGGGAAGTTAGAAAGTTAATGGAGAAAAGGAGCCTGAATAGGGCTACAAGAATAATATAGGCCATCTCCTAGTTTCTAGGAGTTCGATTGATAGAAGACAAATTACAGACTCAAGACCATCAAGAATAGATTTATTTGGCCTCATAGGTGATGATCACAACCTTTTTTGGTTTTGTGAAGGAATTGCATAGGATTTGAGGAATCTACCCTTGTATATTCAATGTAGACTGAAAGCTAAATTGGTAGGGAAGTTCTTGGTTTGGGGGTTAGGAGAACTTAGTGTTCCACCATGTGGTTTGGGGTGTAAGTGAAGCCCTAGAGGGTCCTTGGATATCTAATGTTGAGTCAATCTGACTAAAGAAGGACAACCCTATCATATTGGTATCAGAGCCCTTAAAAGACTTGGGCTAGTGAGTACATGAGTGATCTAGAATCAGTGGGAGAGTCAACCATGGTGACCAACGTAGAGTTGGCTAAGAATATGGATGAAATAGAAGAGGAGAATAGACTCCTAAGGGTACAGTTGGAAGATATGATGATTAAGTTAGATGAAGTGCAAGCTTGGTTAATAGAGGTAAGTGAAAAGGTGAGGGAGACAAAAGGAAAAGGCAAGTTAGTGGCAGAAGAAGATGCAGTGCCAGAGCCTTATCCAATACTCCAATAAGAGTCATTCCTTAAGGCTCTATAGGCCATGAGTGGAAATTCCTTAGAAGGCGTACCCATATTCAGTGGCAAGATGGAACCATAAGTGGTCATGGAATGGTTAGAAGGACTAGAAGCCCATTTTGAATGTGAAAGTGTGACAGAGGCACAAAAGGTGAGAGTAGAAAAAAAAAGGTTGAGAGGGACTGACCTCACATTGTGGAAATTTGTGTAAGATAAGAGGGTTAAGGAAGGAAAGAATCCAATTACAAGCTGGAAATGCATGGTGGAAAATATTAGGGAGACTTACCTATCAAATGACTATGAAGTGCAGTTGCACAAAAAGAGACATAACCTTAGACAAAAAGATCTTGAAGTGGATTCTTATACAGAGGAGTTCCAAAAACTTTGTGCGAGATCTCATGTGATGGAGGAGGAAATCCTAAAGGTGGCTAGATACCTAAAGTGTTTAAGGTAGAATATCCAAGAGGAGATAAGCCTATTGATCCCAAGGACAGTTCACCAAAGTTATCAACTTTCCCTCAAGGTGGAAGAAAAGCTGAAAAGAAGCATGACTCAAGCAGTAGGGAAGATGTAGAGGTTAGAAGGGAGGCTTTGGAGGAAGAAACTTTGAATAAAGAAGCAAAGGAGAGTCCAAACTCACTAAGAAACAAGGAGAGGTAAACAATAACATAGGTGGTTATAACAGAGGCAGAGGCTTTAACAATAACTCAAGGGGAAGATCAAGTGGATAGGGGAAAGGATCTTACTTCTCTTCTATGAAATGTTATAACTGCCACCAATATGGGCATCCTTCCTATAGGTGTCCTGAAAAGAGCTCATCATCACAAGGTGGAGAGAAAAGGATAAACTATGTGCAAGAAGAGTCTTCTAGTAGTAAGACAACAAAGGTGGCATTGGATTCAAAGATAGGAGAGAATTTGATGATCAGAAGAACACTTATCATGGAGCCAATCAAAGAAGAACCAAGTCAAAGGAGATCTCTATTCAGATTCAAGTGCAAGATTCTAGGTAAGGTTTATAAAGTTATCATAGAATCTGGTTTTATTGATAACATTATTTTTGTGGTAGCCATTGAAAAGCTTAAATTGAAAAGAATTCCTCATACTAACCCTTACAGAGTCAATTGGTTAAATAAAGATCAACATGTGTTAGTTAATAAATAATCTTGGGTAGAGTTATCAATAGGGAGATATAAGGACAGAGTTTTGTGTGATTTCCTACCCATGGATGCTTGTCATCTCTTATTTGGAAGACCTTGGCAGTTTGACAGATCTTCTCTACAAGATGGAGCTAAGAACTCCTACTTAGTCAAGAAGGATGGGGTCACATTCAATATTATGTCAATCTTAGAAGAAGGAGAAGTGAAGACAATGGGTCCCAATGTACTCTTAGTGGGGGAAAAAGAATTCTTAAACACACTTGAGGAAGGAGATGGAGTGGGTTTTTCCTTAGTGTTGAAACCTAAGGGTGAGAAGGTGGACAAGAAAGAGGAGTTTCCCATAGAGATACAAGAATTACTAAACCAATACAAGGACACAGTGAGTGATGGTCAACCAGCCGCCCTACCAGCCGAGAGAGCTATTAGCCATCAAATTAACTTTATCCCTGGAGCCTCACTCCCTAACAAAGTTTCCTATAAGATGACCCCACAACAAAATGTAGAGATTTGTAAATGAATCCAAGAGTTACTTGACCAAGGCCTAATAAGGAAAAGTATAAGCCCTTGTCTTGTTCCCACTATCCTAGCCCCAAAGAAAGGTGGTACTTGGAGATTATGTACAAATTCTAGAGTCATTAACATAATGACCATAAGGTATAGGTTCCAAATCCCCAGGATAGAAGACTTAATGGATTGTCTAGGGGGAGCCAAGTATTTTAATAAAATTGACTTAAAGAGTGGTTACCACCAAATTAGAGTGAAGGAAGGGGATGAATGAAAGATGACCTTGAAGACCACAAAAGGCCTATATGAGTGGTTAGTCATGCCCTTTGGGTTTTCTAATGCACCAAACACTTTTATGAGGCTAATGAACGAAGTGTTGAAGGACTTAATAGGTAAGTGGGACGTTGTGGTGTACCTAGATGATATCTTGGTGTTCATTAAAAAAGAAGAAGACCACATTAAGAATCAACAAATGGTTCTACAAAGATTGTATGAGGAGAAGTTGACAATCAAACTAGGCAAGTGTGAGTTCATGAAATAAGAGTTGGTGTACCTTGGGTTTGTAATCTTAGAAGGGAATTTTAAAATAGACACTACTAAGGTGGAAGCAATTATAAATTGGCCTACACCTAAGTCTTCCACAGAGGTAAGGAGCTTCCATGGTTTAGCACATTTTTATAGAAATTTCATTAGACAATTTAGTGAGATATGTGCACCTGTCTTAGACACCATTAAAGGGGGTATGAAAAATAAATTTTAGTGGAATGAAAAAGCTAACCAGGGATTTGATACCTTGAAAAGGAAGAAAGCCACACAACCAATCTTGACACTTCCTAGTTTTGATAAGTTATTCACAGTGGAGTGTGATGCAAGTAACACTGTCATAAGAGCAGTCCTAAGTCAGGAAGGAAAAATAAGTGATGTAAAGAGAAATTAATCTTCATATGACCTAGATTTTTATGAATTGGTTCAAGCCTTAAGGAAGTAGAGACATTACCTTCTTCTTAAGGAGTTTGTGGTCTAAACAGACAATCAAGCTCTAAGATTTTTGAATTCATAAGACAAGTTGAGTCACAAGCATATGAAGTGGGTGGAATATATCCAAGCCTGCACTTTTATAACTAAGCATAAGAAGGGGCTACAAAACAAGGTGTCAGATTGAGCAGGAGGTTGCTGACTATCCAAGAAATACAATTAAGGAGCACTGGCATATAGATTTTTGAAGAACTGTATCCAGGAGATGAGGATTTCTCAGCTATCTATTGTCTGATGTCGAATGTGGACCTCTCTATTCAACACAAACGCAACATAGTCCTTATTCAATCAATGAATTCACAAAGACAAACATTGAATTGTTTGCTCTACGAAGGTGATTGAGGCGACCTGTTGCCTCCTAATTAGGTGTGATTGCTGCAATTTACCCTCAGAGCGAGAGCCAACAACCTGAACATCTCTAATACGAAGGATTTTTAGAGTGCAAGTGTGTGAAGAATAGCCATCAAATGTGAGAAATTTTCATATAGATATGATAAAATGCTGCTATTCTATGAATTGAAACATGTTTTAAGCTATGAAAACTGGATTGCAATTAATCTAAATATGAAATGCAACTAGCTATGGAAGTAAAAGTGCAATTAAACTAAGATATTAAAATGCTTCTAATCTATGAAAGAGAATGCTTGTAATCTAGAAATGTATGCTCTTTAAGCTAGAAATTGATTAGCAATTGAAATTAGAAATCTCTAAAGCATAAATTGTTAGCTTCTACAAATATATGATGAATCAAAGCTACACAATTATATTCAATTTCAAATAAAGATTATACTAATTATGCAAGAAAGTACTCTAAAAGCATGAAAATCAAAGCTAAAATTACCTATAGTTATGATGCTCAAAACAAAAAGATCCTCACAATGAAGAAAAGAGGTCTCATTTATAGAAAACCGAGGATAGAGGATGAAGAGTTTCTTGAAAAGAAACAGTTGTCTCTTCATTCTCCAAT
>MU224958.1:2175433-2202694 GCA_018584345.1 Thuja plicata | reverse complement strand
CCCTATTTATCTTTCACAAGGGATGTCTACACATCTTTCTTAGCAGTTTTCCATGTGAGGGGGGAATATTCAGGCGATTATTGAAAATATCCTCCCCTGGTTCCATGGCCTCAGAAGTGTCACATTTCGCAAAAACAATTTCCCCCAAAGAATGGAGAATTTTCCACCATAAGTGAGGAACCTCTAAAAACTCATCCTTAAAGATACGACGGTTCCTTTCCAACCAGATATGCCAAATAATAAAGGAGGGTCCAAGAGTCCAGGCAACTTGAAGAAATGAAGTCTTCACAGGAGCCTTATCCCAGTGAGCAAAGAATTCTGCCAGTGAGGAAACATGCCGACAGGATTGGTTCCACACATTCCACCAAGAGTGCCAAATATGTCTAGTGAAAGAGCATTGGAAAAAGAGATGAGAGATATTTTCTTCACTAGTCCGGCATAGAACACACATTTAGGGTCCATGGAAGCCACGCTTGCATAAATTATCCCATGTAAGGCACCGGCTATGGACCACCAACCACATAAAAAAATTGCATTTGGGCCAGGAAAACTTGTACCAGACTTGCTTTCACCAAGGCACCTGTATGTCCCCCAATGTCTGCCGAAGAAGCTTAGCATATCCTGCAGACACTGAAAATTTCCTAGACAAATCCTCGCTGTCCCAAGCAAGAACATCATTACCAACCAAAGTAGTACACTCATGAGACTGCAAAATCTGAAACAACTCCTTCCTATTCTCCTCAGAACCTCCTGGAGGCCATTCAGAAGGGTGTTTCCAACGAAAGGAAGGAGCCAAACCTCTAACACACCCTAACTTATAAAAATCAACTGTGTCCCAACCAGCAGCACTAAATTTTTTATAGAGGACATGGAGCTGTGGATGAGTGGAAAGGATAGGAGGGTGCCCATCCCAAGAGTCAAGCCAAAATAAAGCTTGTGATCCCGAATGACAAATCCAAAAGAGACCATCTTTAACCAACTGAGCTTGAAAAAAAATATATATCATATTTTTATTTATCATGTAACTTATATGTAACCTAAATGATCTCAATACCTTTTTGTAACAATAAATCTTGTATTTGTTACCTTTATATCCAATATAAATGTACCAATACTTAAGCACAAAAGTATTATGTTTTATTTTAAATTCCACATATTGTTATTTAAAATATAAATATAAATTTATGTAGGTAGGTGATTTGAAAAACATAACCTCTTTCGAAGTGGGAGAGGATAGGTAGTTTGAGATTAGAAGTGGGAGGGAATAGTTTGAGAGTGGGTGGGATGGAATAGTTGGGTGGTTGTAGAAAATTAGTACCCTTTACTAAATGAACATTGTTTGATAATAGGAAAAGAAACTAAAATATAAAATATTTATAAAACTTTATAACAACTTTCCACATATGATAATAAAGTAAAAGAGTAGAACTTTTGACAACCTTTAGCAATATCTACTATCAATTGCGGTCCTTAGTTGTATGCAATTATATGACCATTTATGCTTTGTTTCTTGGCTTGCGTGCCATCATGTGGTTTGAGATAGAGTCTATGGTGACTTTGTTCAGAATCTCTCTCATTGTTGATTTATGGTCCTCTCATTTGTCTTTATTGTCTTCCACCCATCTTTTTTATTAGGTCTCTTGTTAGTTTAAGGGGATATATAATTCTTTCTTTAAACAATTTTAATTTCCCAAATGATTCCTGACAGAGAGACCAGCTATTCATCTACATTTTTTTTTTTGCAGTTCAGAGTTGAACCAATTTGAAAAAATACAGCACTGTCACTAAGAATATGGACACATAAAAGATTGAATCTTAAGAAATCTATCACATAAATAAGTTATTTATTGTAATGGATGCAACAAATAATGTTAAGGATAGCCACAGCTACACCCAACATATATTATTGTACTGTGTGACTGTGAGTCATGTGAAAACCACTTCACTAGACATCCTGGTCTCTTGCACATTCAGGAGCCATTTTTGGGAAACGGACTCTGTCAGTGCAATAGTTGTAAATGGTATATTTTTGGCGCACCTCCCTGAGCTTTCTCCACTGTAGACCATCCAAATCATCAAATACCTTCTGATCCCACCATTTCCTGCCCACCGTTTGGCACTGTGAATTTGGTGCAGATGCCTCACACCCATCAACATGGAATCCCTTGTATGCAGCAATAAATGGTGCTTTGCTCCAGTCTGTCTTTTCAAGCCCTCCTCTTGTGGCCCAATCATCTGCATTCCACAAACTTGAGTAGATCTTCATAGGCTGATTGAATGGATATCTCACTCCCAAGTCCTTGCTGTTCTTGAATACTCTGATTGGAATATCATCTACAAAGAACCTGAATCCAAAGATTGACGTTTTAGGAAAAAAAATATATGACCAATCTTCAAACAGTTTTACACAAAGTCTATTGATTTAAATGGGTATCAATCAAAGAGAATCCGAATCCAAAGTTTGATGTTTTAGAAAATGCATATATGACCAATCTTCAAACAGTTGAACACAAAGTCTATTGATTTACATGGGTTTCAATCAAAGAACATGAACTTACACAATCTGATTCATGTTCCAGAGAACAGAGTAAGAATGGAATTCTGCGGTGGGGTCAAACCAGAGGTATATGCGCTGTTCTCTGTCTCCCTTCCCTCCACTGAACACATTCGTTTGGAGAATGTATGGCTGCCCAGATCTGTTTCCTAAGAACTCAAAGTCTATCTCATCATGCTCTGAGTTCTGTGATGACAGCTGAAACTCATAGAAAACAGTAAAGACAATCAGTTGTGCAGTTTAAAACTATGAAATAGGAGAAACAAGAGGGATACAGTGAGGCCATGAAAGGTTATTTTTCTTACATAGAAGGCAGTTACAACCCCTGCAGAGTCCCCTGGAACCATCTTGATAGTCATACTAAAGTGGCCAAACAAATATTCCCCCTTAGTCTGAAATCCAGTGCCTGTCATGGCAAGAAGATTAATGAAGTCCTTTCTCTGTACATTGGAGTGAATAGGACTTGCTAAACAAAAAAAAATGAATCTCTTTTGTTTATAGATGAATCTATATCTAAGGGAAAGAGTTGATCATTTAACTGCACCTTAACAATCTTAGAGGCAATAACTATAAGCCATAAGCAACTGTAAAATGAAAAATGAATGAAGTTTTTCACCAAGCATGATGCATATATAAAATGCCCCAAAAGAACCCAAACTGAAACGCGCACGGATATCAGATAATAACTTTGTGATTGAAAATCCTCCATAGAAAAAAAAAACCAGTTCAAAATAGTATCTGATAAAACAACTTTGTGATTGAAAATACTCCATGGAAAAAAAAAACAGTTCAAAATAGTATACTTATATAAGTATGCATTAGTAATGTACCTGTGTATTTATCTAGAACAAGGTGGACCTGGTTTCCACCATCAATTTGCCTGATATGATCAAAAGCCCAAGTGGGAGCATAGTTCTTCGAAAATGGCACATCCACAGGCTTAGGAGGACTGCCAGCCATGGCAGCTGGAAGTGCCACTACCATGATGAGTAGAAATAGTTTTGGCCGCATTTTCAGTACCATCATCCTAAAAGAAGCCATAAGTTCTTCAAACATTAACAACGCTGTAACAGTATGTGTGTTTCAAATCTAGCAAAATACTAATCTATACTAGTGACCCAAATAGACCAAAATGCTGAAAACATATGATCAGAACATAAATAAATGATAGGAGGGCCTTCTGAATAACTCCCAGATATTAAAAGCAACTGAGCAAAGAAATGCCCAGAAAGGCAGACAAACTATTATGAATCAAGAGTTTACAATGGAAGTAACTAGTGCATTCTCTCAAATTGGAAAATCAATGAAACAGAGAAGCCAAGATAGATAAAAGAAGCACCCATGATTTTGACTGAAGCTTTGTCAAGCAATGGAGATTTTAAGATTAGAAAGGCCAAGAGAAAGAAAAGTTCAAAAAGAAGATATACAGCTACCTGAAACTGTGTTTGTGTCACTTACAGCTGCTATCTATGAAGAGAAAATATTTAACAGGCAACTTAAGAAAAAAAAAGAGAATGATTTTTAAGGAACCCAGATGAAAATTTGAAAGAGGATAGAAGGAAGTGTTAGATGTAAGAGTGGGAACAAGGAGAGGGTTTTTGTAGGCTTGGAATTGGAGTAGGAAACAATTAAAATATTATAAGGTTAAGCCCTGCTGTACAAACAGCACATGCAAGCTAAAGCTGGCCTTTTTCTTTCCTGTTAAAGAAATAGCTAGCTCTTATTGAAGTCAATATAATATCGAGATTCGTAACACCCATCTTTCCTCGTACCCATAATGCTGACCTTTTACTTTTGTAGTTCCTACTTTCATGCCAAAGAATATTGCCTAGAGCACACACTTCAATCTTTAATATGTGCATAACTTTACAGGGTAGGTTCGTATAATTATGCTCTCATTATCTGGGTGCATGTGACTGACAACCTAAATGGTTACACAGGCCAAATCAATGGATCTATTTGGATGGGGTATGAGATTTTCATGAGGAGACAAACCCTAGTTGTCATCCTCCTTGTGCCCTCACAGATTTCTAGTAAGTTTTCCCTTCCCTAGATGATATCCTCAATGATATCTTATTAAATTACACACGGGTATTTTATACCTAAACAAGCGTGGCTGGTTTCAAATACCAATGCTTATACCTAAAACCATGTTGGTTACTGGTAAGTTTGACACAATCATGACACCTTGCTTTATGCTGTAAAAGGCAAAATTGCATACTATATTAGTGTAGAAATGTTGCAAAATTCTCACTGAATTCATATTTATTTCATATAATGTTTATGAGTTGGTGAAGAAGATTGGTGGAAAAGAGTTAGAGATGTCTTTTTTCTTTTTATTTTAATCACATTTTAAAGTAATAATGTAGTGGAATTTTTAATCTTGTCTACATTTCAAAATGTTTAGGTGAAAGGCTACATGTTGAAATGGTAGGGATTTATGAGAAAAATGGGATATTTGAAGAAACAACTTTGTAAGTTTGTCTGAAAGTCGTTATACATTGTATGATCCAAATTAATTATTCTTTTCATTCTTGAATTTGATAATGATTATAATCATCTAAAAGTATGGTTCACAATTCAATAAAAAATTGTTTGGGTGAGACTAATTTAGATGTTGTTTAGAACTTAACCAAAGGATTTTCTTCTTTTCCTCTATAGAAGCTAACCATGTTAATGTAGTCCTCCACCATTTTCCTCGCTATGTTAGTGACTCTGTAAGTATTTTCCCTGTAGACAAGGGATTTTGTTGTGTTTGATTAATAGACTTCTAACTTATATGGATTGAATTTCCTAAGTTGCCTCAACCTTGTTAGTCATTCCTTGATTGTTTTGCCTCCACCTTTGGGAGGATGGTTTATGTTGAGTCCAATAATATTTACTTGACTACAATGTTTACTTTACATGAAGATAAATCTCTCCCAAGACTTAAAAGAAACTTTGGTATACAAATTTCTAATGAGGACCACATGCAACATGTTTTGTATATTAATTTCCCTAAAGCTTGATTTAGCTTTTAATCCTTTTAGCTACCCACATGCCTAAACCAACCTCCAAACTACTACATTGGTGTAGGGAAGAAAGGAGATGGCTAGACCAATATAGGAAACCAAAAAAATGGTTACAATGGTCACAATAAAGGCTTTCAATCAAATAACCGTGGATCCATTTTTCTTTTGTTGTCAGAGTGACAATGTTAATGAGATCTTCTCAATCATGGACAAGCGACAAAGCTAAGAAAGTTATCATAGCTCAATTAAAGCTCGCCCATCCTCATAGAAATCCTTTCAAAGATATTTATAAACCTTGACATCTCTTGAACTTCACTCCTATGAGTGTTTTATCTTTAACCAAGATCGTAGTTTAAATAAATTCACTACTAAAGGGAGGCAAATGTCCACACTAACCTTACAAGGAGGTGAGGGAAGGAACATATTCTTAAATATGAAAAATACTGTTTCAATAATTTTCTATTGAAAATCAAAGGTGTCTTATATACAGAATATATCTTTATATTGCAAGGGTTAGACTTCAAGTAAATATCCATAGAACTATATTTCTGCAATAATTGCATCTCATGGTATGTTAGAGGTTAGGAGAACCCAAGCCACAAATTCATTGTACAAGATTTTTCAGTAGAGATTTATCCCTTTAGGCATTCTTTGTCTTTAGGAGTTCAAGGTTGTTGGGTTTCTGGTATTTTGAGTTTTATGTTTTGTCACTTGGTTAGATTATATCCATTTTTTTTAAAATATCAAAGATATTGATTTGGCATTGTTGGCTAGAAAACAAAGAACAAATCCAAATCCAAAATAATTGTCATATATTATTGAAAAGAAGACTCCATAATGTGAGTGTTGGAGTATAAAATATAGTTTAGGGATGCTATCTAAGGGCCATGTACCCTATTGTAACTATAAGTATATAGGGAGATCTATTCGCTAGTAAGATTTGTGAGATAATACAAATGATATAGTATGATTAACGTAATGGTGAATAAGATAAGGAGGTATAAGTGATGTTTAATATATGATTGATGATAATCAATATGTAAAATACTTTTGACTTTGGTCTAGTATATTGTGTATGGTATCATATCATATGTTGAGTTATAACTAATCTTAGGTCTAGAAGCATTTCCTTATTGCCTTAATAGGATTAAGTATGGAGTAGAAGAATACAATATTAAAAATACTTAGGTATAGAACTTTAATCTTTATCCCTTATATTTCTTGCTAACATTGGTTCCGATGTTGGTACCCTAGTTAGCTCTTGTTGAGGTTTATAGAAAGAATTATCAATTTTTAAAAAAAAAAACATATGCTTGATCAAGAAACAAAAGGTAGACAATGTAAGATATGATAATGGATAATTTTGTTCTCTTGATGTCTACCCTGTGAGACAGGTTTAGGCCAAGGGGTTGGGAAATGGAAAGAAGGAAAATGTCAAAAGAGCTCTATGAAAAGATGTGACTACTAAGGAAAGTTAAAAGATAACTACCATGAGAATGATAAAGAATTAATGCAATATCAAAACAAAATACCCATGGCCAAAGAAGACAAGAAATCAAGGAGCGAATCGACCTAGAATGAAAAGAAAGAATGACCAACCCCAAAGGTGAAGAGAGAAGAAAAAGGAAAGTGACGGAGATAGAAGTGAGACACCAAAAAATAATGGAGATGACAACAAAATCAAGATTAGAAAAGCCATTAGGGGTTTTTTTGAGTGGGTCGACATGGGTGCGATTGAAAAATATAGGAAGAGACAGTAGAAAGCAAAAGGAGAGTCCACCCTAAAGAAACTGAATCTATTATTAAATTGAATAAAAAAATATCAAATACTTTTGGAAATATCATAAATATTAAAGAACATTAAATCTTGTCGACAAAGGAAATTTGTGGAATAGAGGTTCCTACAAGCTATTAAAACCTTCTATGAATCCTAAGCATAGATCATGAATATTTATTTAATATAACTTAAGTGAGATGACAATTTTAAAGAGTTTCAAAAAACTCTGGCTATGTCTTATTCTTGAATAATGAATATTTATAATTTGAATGGTTACTAAGAGTATAAGAAAATTAAGGGAACTAGAAGAGGATGAGAAATAAGTTAATTTAACCTTGAGCAAAGGAATTAGGTCATTAGATAATCAAATGTCATTTAAAAACAAAATAGGATGTAATGAAGAGTCATAAATTATGGACTAATACATGTCCCCTTAAGGTCTAAAATTAGGAGAGTTGAACAATAGAAATATTACCAGACTAAAGAGAACATAGGAAGGAAGAGAAGCAAGATAAAAAAGAAGAGAGAAAAGGGAAAGATACCCCTTAGAGTGAAATGCTCAGTGAAGAATATTTTGAGATTAAACTTGAGAGAGATAAAGGTACAAAAACCAAGCCTCAAATTCATGCAATGAAGGAAATAAAGAAAAAGTGACATCCAAAGCAAAAATGAAACCAAAAGAAAAGCCCAAGATGACAAAGACATTAAAAAATAGGACAAAACTCAAAAAACCATGAAAATAACAATCAAGATCCAAGTATTTAGACTAGATACCACAATTATCTTGGACCATGTGTTCCTCTTAGAATTAGCATAAATTTTTTTGGGAAAATAAGAAGCTAAGGACAAACTAATAGATTTTGTTGGATCCCCAAGAAAAGAACTTGAATGATGCATGAAAACATATCCACAATGTATGCAATCACATAGGACAAGGCAAAAAAAGAATTCTTGGATAACTTTAAAAATCCAAAATCTATGGGGGCTTCACTTGGTGAACCTAGGTAATATCACGGGTGTTTGTGGCATACTAAAGAATACCCCTATTTTCAAAAAATATTGCCCCAAACTCTTTTTTGGTCACCTTGCTCCAATACTCACCTAATACCCCCATTTTCCTCTATAAACCCTCTTAATTCCCCCACCCCCCATATAGGCAATATATTGCTCTATTTGTTTCCCATTTCAAATCCCCTAATATGAACGCATGTGATATGGTGATGTCCCATCTGTGAAGGCCCCATGCCAACATTTGAACTAAAAGTTTAAGATGAATGAGAAACTTGGTATAAGGAGAAATTTAATTGGTGAAGAGTTATAATAAAAGATTCAAGATGTTTATAGAAAAATAGAAGAACCCCTAACAACGAAGGAGAAGAAGATAAAATGATACATTTTAGGATTACATATATAGGCATCAAGGTAGGATTAGATGGAAGAACCTTTGATAAATATATTGATTTAATAGCTATGGAATATCAAATTAAAGCCTCGAAAACCATGGAGAAGGTTGGGAAAGGATAAAACTACAAAAGTCCTTGAAGACCTACAATTGAAAGTATAGAAACTTGTGGTACAATAGGAGATTAGATCCAATGAGTCTAAAAATCCTAAGGATATTTGGTGTAGGTATTATAATAGAGAAGGTCTCATTTAAAAAGGATGTCCTAAGGATAGAGAGAATACTTGCTACAGTTAGATCAGTCAAGCCTAATTCTATGTATTGAATAATTTGCAAGGAATAGGATATTCACTTGATAGAAGATTTTCTGGATAACAAACCCCTAGTCTTGAATGGAGATTATCAAGGAAATCAATGTTGACACAGTCACGCTTCTATTGTAGATAAAAAAAATATCATATACCATCGTGGCAGAATAACCGAAATGCACCTGCAATGAATACTAATCAACAAAAATGATATCAAAATGATAACAGGGAATCAAACTACTGAGGAGGGAGAGAAAGGGGAAGGAATAATAAGGCAATAAATGATGTAAATTGTTTTTATTCTAGGAAAGTAGGACATTATGCCTCAAAATGTTGGGCAAAAAGAAGAAAAATCATGCATTTTGTGGACATGATAAAAATGATAGCTTCAAATGTGACAATGCTAGAAAATTTTATTAAATGCTAGTCAACCTTCTTGAAGTGGTGAGCTACAAAGAGAAGCAAGGGTAATTGAGAGAGTACCACAACATGGAATCAAAGTTTTTCATTGAATGGATGTGTAGTCCTCAATTTCTTCAATAGAGGAACATTCTAGGTATTATGCAATCAAGATTTATTCCTTTAATTTATATCAACTAAGGGTTTGTGTTTAAGGCTCCTTGATGTAAAAAGATTTAAAAAAAAAATAAATTGTATTTTAGAGGGAAAATGAACGCTCAATTGCCTATTTAAACCTTTGTCAAAGTTCAACAATGACATATTCCTCAAACATATTGGACATCCTATTCATTTTTTATTATATATTGTAGGATAAAAACCCTCTAACATCCAAAAACTAGCTAGTGGGTGAAATCCACTATCTAAAATTAATCAATTCCAATGATAGATCCCATTTGAGCTTCATTGGTTTTTTAATTCAAGTGGATCCTATCAATGCTTATTTGTCTAATTTGTGTGACTCTCTATTAGTACATAGATATTATAACTTTGAACTTGTGGCTTTTGTAGAACCCTTTGTACCACAAATTTATTATACTTATGATAATAATATCTTTGTTATTTATTTGGGAAATTAAATTTACAATACATGTGATCTTTCACTATAATAAGAGGAATAAAAAGTTAGTACGTATTTTTATTATTCAATTCCAAGGGCTTATGATTCATTTTTATAAGTTTTATAGCTTATTATCCATTAACTTGGACCTTATTTGAAATAAGATCTAATCATTAGCGTCTTGTGGAGTGAAATCACATTGAAATATAGAATATCATTAATTCCAAGGATATTTTATAAATGGAATTCTTTTAATAACATAGGTTACATCATTTTAACTTGTACTAGAAAGAGGTGTAGTGGACTTACTGATTATACAATACCATTACTGACATAACTCTCAAAATTAGAATCCAAGCGCAATTTGAATGGGTAAAATAGAAAGATGAAAGAAATTCCTCAATCATCATTAATCTTCCCAAACTAGGATATTCGAAGACCATCTCCTTGTGAACCTTCACCCAATCAATAGCTATGGAATGAGGTCCATCATCTAAAGATAGGTGACCAAGAGTAAAAAATGGTGAAGAGGGAACCTCCTTGATACTACACCATATAAATATGAGTTATACAAGAGGAAGGACTAGTTGGATCTTCTCTCCTAGAGTACTATTATGCCTTTTATCATTCATAAAACATGTAATATTATAATCCTATATGAAGCAATTAAATAAAACCATCAACAAATCTTCATAAGTATGTCATTACACATATGCCACCAATTTTGAAGATAAAGTAATCAAATAAGGAAGCTTCTTGTCAATGTCTACATTGATATAAAATCGTATAGACAATTGGTTCTTTCTTTGATTAACTAAATTTGATAATACTAAATTTTTTTATCAAGTTAGCTATGCCCCCCCACAAACACTTCCTCATCCCAATATTCAAGAGGAAAACTTGAAATTTGATCCAGATTAAAAACTATTTAATGAATTCCATGTTAGAGCATGCATATTTTTTTGCATTAGATACATTTGTACATGTTGTATTAATTAATTGTGCACGTTCTCAAGAAATATTCTCATGCATATTATCATGTGTAATAGACATGTTTAGCTTAAGTTCACTTAGTTGAGCCTAATTTAGTTTAGTTAAGTCAGCTAGTTGGGCTCAAGTTTTTGTTTTTAGCTCTAGTTTGAATATCATGCACTTCAGTTTTCGTATGATGCATTAGAACTTACATATTTTAGCATTTTATCATCTTCTTTTTTCTCATTTTTTAGAGATGTGCTTTTCTATAAAAGGATAACATTGTATTCATTGTTATTCATCCTACAATCATAATCTTACAATTTTGTGATCTTTTCTTCTTGAGAAACATTACAATTATTTTCTTTCCACCCTCCTTGTTGAAGGCGTTCTTGTTTTTCTATTTGATTCTAGAGGAGCTTACGTTGCAAATTTCAGCATGACTCCATAACTTCAACATGGTATCAGATTATCAAAACTCCAACAATCAATCTTCTAATCAAACCCAAAATCTATCATTAGAGGTGTAACGCCCATGCTTGAGGAACCATGAGGCTTCCATGAGAATCCTATTATAATTTCTTGTAACTAAACATAAACAAAAATAAACCTAAAGGCAAAGCCAAGACAATGGTCTTTTTACAAAACAATTCAAGTTGTATGTTTTCAACTCTTGAATCATCAATATAGACATTGGCCCAAAAATATTCCCAAATAGAGAGTTCTTTATTTTTTTGGGAGTCTTATCAATCATATAGCTATGAACCTTAAAAGCCCTAGAAGAAGTCTACTTCACACAAGCCTTCCCAACAAACTCATACTTGATTGAAGGTATTATGTAGATATAAAGAAAGAAGGTGAATTCACTTTAGTGAAGGTCCTAAGGATAGATGCAACAAAAATTTGCACAAAATAAATGTCACCTTTAGTTCGGTATAATCCAACTTCCAACGAATCATAAAAAACAAATGCATTATTCATGACCAAAATGGAAGGGTTTAGTACAGACACCATTGAATGGACTCCTCTGTATGAACTTACATAGACAAAGAAACTATAGGGAAACCAACATTAATAAGGTGGAAGGATAAATCCCTTGGATAGACTCCCCATCAAGATGAGGAAGCAGGTCTCTTGATTTGTTTTTTGTGAATCAAACACCACCAAAACTTTGCTAGAAGCTACATGGGGTGCATTTTTGTCCTCCGTGATATAATTTCATAGAGGCTTTCATAATCTATCTCCTCATTCCAACTCTAGTTCCACTCTTCCTCTCAAAATTACTATGCCCATCACCATCCACAACTTCAACATCCTCCTCACTTGTAGTACCTTGCAACTTCTCACTCTTTCCTCATTCAAAGTTCACTCTCTTGCTTGATGTCATTTGCAACTAAGAATGATTAAGTTAGTTGTTTTGTATTATGTTGTACTATTAAAAAGTAACATATACGTATATAAGTTTTGTACTACAATTTCTAAAGCAAAAGATATAAAAGAATTATCAAAGAATTTAATGATGCATTTTTTTAAAAATGTATATAAAATAAAATAGTTCAAAAAAATGTTATATATGCCTGTAATGAAATAATAAATATAATAGTTCTAATTTATATAATAAAGTAACGTTCTTAACTAAATAGCATAGATTTGCATATTCATCGTCTATTCATTTATATAGACATGTTTTTGTAGTTTGAATAGATTTTGAAATTTTATATTCATATAGAAGAGCAAGGTAACTCTTTAAAGTAATAATATATTTTCTTTAAATTATGAATTCTAATTCTCTATCCTTGTCATTTTTATTTTTTCCCCATCCTTCCATTTTTACTAATGATTCTCTTATTTATCTTTTTAAAAAATAATAGAAAAATAGTTCTTGTAAAAAACATATAAAATAGAATAATTGAATATATTAATTTAATGTCTCTTATAAAATTTCGACACTATTAATTATATTAAATAAATAATTTATTAAAATTATAGATAAACAAATTTATATAAAATATATAAATCTAAAAAATATCAAGATATTACTTAGAAGATATATTTTCATAAATAAATAAATTTAAGGTATCTATAATAATTTTATATTATTTATAAACTAGGATCTGATTTGATTGATAAGAGCTTCTTTTTATAGACAAAAGATTACGAAACACACTCCATTTTATCTAAAAATATATATACTATTATTTAAAAATAATAATAACTACATTTTAATTAATAATTTTAACATTTTTTGAAAAATAGATACAAACAATATTAAGGCCAAATCATACAGTTGTTGAACACCCTCATTTTAGCAATTAATTGTTTCCATAGATTTGAGCATCTTTTCTTTGTCAGAAATAACAGAAATGTATAGAAGAACAAGAACAAGTTGGCAGCACATTCCAAGAACAGCTATGATGGATGAGAATTTCAATCAATCTTCTCAAAGATTTTTCTACATATGAGTTATATCTTGATTGTTTATTCAAGTGCAATAATCCCCAGTAGTTTAATTGCTGGCAATGGAAATGTCAGATTATGCTTTCATTAACTGCAGCTTGTTAGCTTATCGCGTTAAATAATTGATGAAATGCTTACAGCATTAAAAGAAGTGAAGATAAGCAGAATTTTTGTTTTCTGAGCTTTATCTATATGTGTTGTAATCTGCTATTTGTAATTTTATATTGTTTTAATCCAATTAAAATAAAGGAAAAAACTAGACACAATCAGATAGATTTTATTGAGTTAAGATAGAGTTGTTCATGAAGATCATGGATTTAAAAAACTAATGAAAAAATTAGGCAATTATATGCACATTTTTTAATGGCATTCTACTGCAGCACAGTAGCAGTTTCTTTTAAATAATTATCTTTATGACATTTATGGCATTGTTTTAAGAGAGGAACCACGTGATTTGATGCCCAAAATTTTAAAAATCAACAGTAAAATAAATTTGAATCTTTAATGTATTAAACATTATTATTCTGAATCTCTGATTATTCTATAACAAAGCTGGTATTACAATGGTTAAAAAAAAAGTATATATAATAAATTTGAATCTTTAATGTGGTAAACATTATTATTCTGAATCTCTAATTATTCTATAAACAAAGCTGCTATTATTATTATAATAACAATAATGCTGGTATTACAATTGTTAAAATAGAAAGTATATTTTGTAAATTTAAAAATAGTGTAGATGTTTAAGGGATTTTTATTATTTATAGAGTTGTTTTTATTTGGATTATGATAATTAATTTGATCTAATTGTTGTAGGCAATACTATTGCGTTTACTTCTTGTGAATTAATTTCCACCAATCAAATCACTTTATTTTTATGTTTTCAAAATAATCATAGTTTCTATTAAGTTTCAATTTATATTTTTGAATTTAAAAAGATTATTTATTTCAAATATGATTGGTTCAAACAAATTTGTGTTATAGACCCCTTTAGAGAATATTAATGTTTCAAACAATTTTCTAATATTTTCTAGAAGATTAATATCTATGGCATTTGAATTGGGGCTAAAAAAATTGGAAATAGAAGGAGATTCCCTGATCACTATTAATGCAGTAAGATCTGGTTCAACTCCTAATTGGAATCTCCATGTGATACTGGAGGTCATTCTAAAATTAATAAAAAAATGTTTGATTCAATTACGGTCAGTCACATTTTCAGGGAAGGAAATTACAAAGCTGATGATCTGGCCAATAAAGCTGCATTGGGAGAAAATTTCAAAATTTGTGGTCACATCAGTTTGGCTATAGAACATCCTTTACAACGGTCACTGTAGGAAATTTAGATAGTGGGATCACGAAGCTTTTCAGATTTTGTTGCCATAAGTAATGAATGCTCAGATACAATTGCATAGTGCACAACACAAGTTCTACACCAATTGGGATGATCAAATGTTTAAAAATTGGTTCGAACTAAAGACTCCTACAACAATTGGTTAAGGTGTTAAAGAAAATGCCAATCTCAGAGCCAATTGCACCTGGAAGCTCCCTCCTATTGGTTGGTGTAAATTGAATTTTGATGGAGCGTCTAAAGGCAATCCATGCCCCTCAGGGGCAGGCTGTAGTATCCATTCTAGTGATGGTTCTATGGTTGCTAAATTGGCAAAATCTCTTGAACTTGGCACAAGCAATATGGCGGAATTTAAATCTTTATTGGCAGGATTGTCTATGAAATTTGAAATGGGCCTAAAAAAATTGGAAATAGAAGGAGATTCCCTGATCACTATTAATGCAGTAAGATTTGGTTCAACTCCTAATTGGAATCTCCATGCAATACTGGAGGTCATTCTAAAATTAATAAAAAAGTTTGATTCTATTACGGTCAATCACATTTTCAAGGAAGGAAATTACAAGGCTGATGATCTGGCCAATAAAGCTGCACTGGGAGAGATTTTCAAAATTTGTGGTCACATCAGTTTGGCTATAGAGCATTCTTTACAACGGTCACCGTAGGCAATTTAGATAGTGGGATCATAGAGCTTTTCAGATTTTGTTGCCATAAATGCTAGTTGTACATTCAGAGAAATCGGTTCGTTGGGGCTAAGGAGTTGCCAGAATGTACAAATTTATGGCATTCATATCCCTGACTTGATTTTCCTTGAGGTGTAGGTCTGATCACTCCCAATCAGGTAACCATAAATGCTGATTGCTCTTCTGACAAATTAATTCATTGAGGATGAGGTGACGGATTAAAGAATAAACAAATTCAACATTCAAATTTCTACATCAATTTTCCTTGAGGGCGGTACATTCCTCTCATTAATCACTTCAACCTCATTTGGCATGGAAAGGACAACTTTCATTTAATTTGCTTCACATCATTCAATCCTCTTCGGGCATAGGTGCTACTCCAGCTTTCTTTCTCATTTAAGGTGCAACTGACATCTCTTTTTGTGGATCAAAGTTGGTGTTGACAAGGTTTTGTTGATCGGGTCCGCCAACAGTCATAAGTTGTCACTGGGTACCGGCAAACTCTGCCTACAAAGGTTATCTGGGGAAGTGAGATTTCCCGGACCTCCAAGCACCTGGGTGTCGGCTCACGATGGTGCGGGCTTGGTTGGGAGAAGTGACTATTTTCGAAGGGGATAGCTGGTTTCTTCAACTCGTTCTCTCCGGGGATTCAGGAAGGTGAGGTTTCTCCAAGCACTCTACACTTAGCAAATAAAATGAAAAGATCCTGCAAGGTTAGAAGTACTCTGTCTACTTATAGTTATGTTTAAACATCCCATACATCAATAATGCTCTGATATAATATACTAAATACCGAAGAAATACACAACCGTCAGTCCATATTTGATCAGTAGCAAGGGAAAGGAGGTCGTTAATCTACTTATGATATCATAGCAGAAGACATGAAGAACATAAAACATAAAATACCATTAACTCAGAAGATCGAATGCCAACAACATCATTGTAATAACTCCCCCTTCTTCATTAATATTTCTTCCAGCTAGCATTGGTGCGTGATACAATGGTGGCTCCAAGGGAGCGTCTAACTACTGAAAGCTTAAACAATGGAGCATTGAGCCCTATAACTGAAATGGGAATACTGCTTTTCTATTACTGTGGACAACAAAATCATCAATTTCGCCGACCCTTGGAAAAGGGCCGGACTTACTATTTATACACATCTTCATCTAACCCTAACCCTAACCCTATTTTACGTTATAATGCAATAAAATATAATATCTGGGGGCCGGTACTACCTGCGCCACCCTACAAAAGATCTCGAGATGGAGTAGGCCTGACATGTCAGAAGAATAAGACAAGAAGGTAGAGTGGAAAAATCAGCCTCGGGAAGAGGGCCAGGAAAGAGAAGGAAGAAATCCAATCCCCGGGGATCGAGGCTACATGCCTCATAAATGGGAAATGCGGTGCCCTATCTCTAATGTGCTAGGTGTACATCCAAAGCGGCGCCTTGAGAAGACCATCTGTCAGAAAACCAACTGTTGATTCAACATTCCTTGATGTAGTCAACTACCCTCTGACAGTCTTTATTAACCACTTCTGAAAGTGACCGGTCGGCCTTGGGGATCGGAACATGGATCACTTGAAAGAATACAAAATTTAGGATCTAGGATTCTGGGATCCGGGAACTTACATTCCGAAAGAATAAAGAATACAAAATGCTTGGGTTTTCTTCGGCCTCCAGAGAAACTTTATTGTTGCTTGTTGTCATTGAATGTTTGGAGGAGGTGGGAAATTCCATCCTCATCAATCTCTCTGAGGCCGAACCGCCGGTACTTAGCTGCCTCAATTTGTTCCCCCAGCTCCGAAACATTATTCTTGAATTCATCAGCCATTTTTGCCGCATCATGACCACTAAGGATCATGCATGTTAATCTCGCCATTTGAGTCCCATCCACTCCCTCTGGGGATTGATATCTGGACTCCACCAGTTCATCAAACTTACCCAAAATGTATTCCTTCAGAGTGCATGTATCAGTGCTGAATGGGTCAGCTCCGAAGACCTTTATAACAAATGCCTTGTACATATTTGAAGAATATTGAACCGTGTTGACTTTATCGTGTAGAACCCCTACCAGTTGCTTGAGTACCTCAATTGTGAAGTCAAGTCTAGACTGCTGGGTCCTCACAAAATCGAATGATTCTTCTCCCAGAATTCTGGACTCAGAGACCATTTCCTCCCCAAGGCTGAGGAGTTCTTCTAGTTCTACCTTCCATGCCTTGTAGTTTTCCATATCACCCTCCCAAATGTTAAGGATGGTTTCTGCTTGATGTAGAACGTGTCAAGCCGCATATAAATTTGGAAGGGTGGATACTAGGAAACGCCTGGTGTTTCCTACTTGCAGAGCGACCCACTCATCGACCGCTTGGGTCTTCTTCTTCATTGTTCACAGGGAGTCAATGTCGCTCTGCAGTAATGGCGCATCAGATGTGGAGGCCTCTAGAGGAATAGCACTAATAGGCCTAGCCAACTCAGTAAGCAATCCCATAAGGTTCATTGTCTTTTCCTTTTCTGCCTTGAGCCTTTGGGCCTCCTTTTCGTATCGGGCCTCCACGGCGATGGTTGCCTCTTTTAACAGGTTCACTTCACCCTATTTACCTCTTTTTCCTAGTGATATCTCTGTGATATCATAATCTCTGGCCTCGGTTGTTGCATTATCGGCGTCTGGGGGAGGTGTTGCAACAACGACAACTGTTTCTCCTCCCGGCCTGGTTCGAAGAGTATGAACCGTCTGGGCTTTCTTGGCCTTTGGTGGGCCCTGGACCCGAGCCATCATTTCGGCCAATGAGAGATGAGCTCTCAGGGTGGATGGGGCCTTTCTCTTCTTTCTTTCCATTAACCACTGAGGCAGCAGGTGTGGCTTGTTTGCCAGAGTCTATTCTTTTGATTCTTCCCCGGTGTCCTGTTACTGTTCCTCCTCAGTGGTGTGAGTCTCACCCACCCCTTTCTCTTTATCTTGGGCTTTACCAGGAACATTTACCTCGGCGATGTTTATTTCCTCAGCCTTGTCCTTTGTATCTTCAGTTTCATTTGGACCTTCATTAGCTGTCTCGCGGGTTTCCTCCTCTTGTTGTTCTTTCTCTTCAGCCTCTGTCGCCGGGATCTCTTCTTCTTCTGATATATCCTTTGGTGATAGGGGAGGTACCAGGCCAAGATTTAACATTTGTGCCACGGTTATTACCTTCCCGAAGGTTGCTGCGGGGAGTGGCACTTGGAACGTGGCGACTGAGGTTATGGTTTCTCCCGTAGGTCCAATTCCCTTAGCGAATGTCGCTTGTTCACTCTACTTTTGCTGGTCCATCCCTGCATCTCGCATCTTCAAAACCTTGAAAGTGATCTCCTATTCTACCTCCTCTTCTTCCATCTGTTCTTCCTACTCTTGTGCAAGTCTTCATTCCTCAGCTTCCTTTTCTGCTGGGACTTCAGCCTCCTTTTGCTCGATGTCCCCCCTGTAAATTTTTGAACTCATCAGTTGCAAACATATCATCGAACTCATCCTGCGGAGGAGGGTTGGCTGGGACATCGGCAGGCTCTGGCTCCTTTTCTGGCTCTGGGGAGTCGGAAGAGAGGATCTAAACTTGTGGAGTCTGGGGCATCCCCAACTCTGGCTCCTTCTTAGGCTTCAGGTCAAGCCTCCTCCATCTCTTGGTAATCAAGGGCGGCCCCGCATCTCTTCTTGCTACTTGGTCCACTGGGTCCACCCCTATTGCCTTAACCATCAAGGCTACTAGTGAAGGGGAGGAAGGGCAAAGAATGGGTCTGGCCATTGACACCGGGGTTGCCAGCCGCGTGATTATCATGTCTTTCATCTGCTGGGAGGCTGCCAGCGACTGCTTTAACTGTTCCTTTATGGGGACTTCTTGCACAAGAGGAGTTGTCATTATTCCTTTCCCTTTATCTTCTCCCTATGAAGAAGTCCCAGCCCCCGGGGTTTCCTTTGGTACTGGCTGGGCCACTCGGCGGACACTCCCGGGACACACCTTGAAGTAGACATGGATGCATTCGACCACCTCACGGGTGAAGTCCTCAATGGTGGGCCCTTCTTGGGCATCCCAGTTTACTGGTGGGAGGGCCAACATATCGATCCCCTTTGCTTTGTATTGGGGATCTATCGTGGAGTCGACGTCTGAGAAGTCCTCCAGGAATCTCCAAAGCTTCAATCTTTCCATCATGCCTGCAGGCATCCTGACGTAGTGCTGGCTTCGGACCTCCACGTTGTCCTCGAAGTCTTCCCAAAAGTCCTCCATATGGTATTGGTGGGGCTCTGATGCTTGGCGAAGTACCGCTGCAATCTTGCCATGCAGATCAAAATGCTTCTGCGCCAAGTAGAATTCTGCCAAGTTATAGCTTTTTAGCTCATTGTCCGCTTCTTTGGCGGTGGCCAGACTGCATGAATAATTCCCACAAGTGATTGGGAATGGAATATTAGCTACCTTCTTCAGGGCATAGAAGGCATGTAGCTCCATTATCTGCCTATAATACTCCAGGAGAATTATCTTGTCCTTGCAATGTTTGGGCAACAAGTAGGGTTTTCCAGAGAAACCGATCACCCTTATGTATGTATGTTGATGAAATTATATGTAATAATGTCCGTAACTCCGGACCAAATTCATCGCCTCTATGGACAGGCGGTATCCTGCATCCCAGGTGGGTGTGAGAAGGTGGTAGTAAACGAATGCGTCGTTTACTTAGCAAAAACTGGGAAAATTGGCCTCCCATTGAATCTGTGAAAAGTAGTCCCAAAGGGTCTTCTGGCCCGGGCCGATCCCGAGTACACCGTCGGTGAGTAGCCCATTGGTGTGGGGTCTCTGCTATGCCAGGGCCCAGAGAACATAAGAAGTCATATAAAACTTCTTCTTCTTGGCCAGTTGAAGGAATTGGGAGTCGACATGATTTGAAATTATGGCCGCCCAGTCGAAAAACTCCTTTGCTATACTTATACCAAGCAAGAAGTAATACATCCATCTGAAAAATTCTTGGGCATGCTGTTGCCCGAAGACCCAGCATAATTCTATCATTCCCATCTAGATGCTCTCTTTGAACTCAGACTTGGGGATCTCTAGCTTCATCCTCTTGGGGGTCTCTCTTCAGGACTTTGAGCCAATTGTTGTTCATATATATACGGGCCGCCTCCTCCAATTGCTTGAATTGGGCCAAGGCATCAAATCGGGTGACCACGGCTAGCTTGGAAAATTGAGGGATTCCCAAGCTCCTTTGGAAGGTATCGGGATCAAGAGACACTAAAGGAGTGGGGTACCCGGTTGGCTCCGGGAGTGCGAGCATAGTAGCCCGAACAGATGTGTTGTAAAGAGTCGCAAGTGTGAGAATAAGCTCCGGTGACTGCACCGAGCACGAGAAGCAAGCTGCCTTAAAGATCCTAGAGTTTTCCATTTTGATGGCTAATGGATCCCCGACTTGCCGTTGGATGTACATTATTTTTACCAAGGCCTACAATTCGGGCCATGTCCCGACGCTGGTGTCGGTAATGAGCTAGACCTTGGACTCAATCTTTGAGCCCATGATAACACTGTCTCTTACATATTTCATGCTTAAAGGCATCTTTTCCAGAGCCTTCTCCATTTTGAATCTAACTGCCGCTCTGGTACTTGCTGTAGATGGAAGTTCCAGACTCCCGGGTGGCGAAGATGCAGATGCTTCAGACATGTTTGAAAGTACTGCTCCAGAAACTTGCGTGGCAAGGTGCCGTTAGAATGTATAGATAAAAACAAACTCTGGGGTCCATTGATCTTACCTTCGCAGTGTCGTTTGCTTCCCCTGAAAAGGTTAGCTTCATTCAAAAACTCTGAAAAGCACACATATACATTACAAACTTACAAATTTAATCAACATTTGTGTCTGAGAATTTTATCACACTTAGTAAAAGGACACGGGGTGGGTGATGGCAGGAAACCTGGAGCCCGAGGAAGTAACTATTGGTAGATGTGTACAAAAAGTGAGCCGTCAGACCCATGTGGGCGCCACGTGGGTGAGTAATAAATGGGAGTTATGACGATGACGACGGAGCCAACTGTCCGAATGTGCAAAAAGTGAAGGCCACCTGGATAGATTTAAATGTGCACATGGGCCATGAATGAGTGTCAGGCTGGTTTATGGAGGAGAGAGAAAACCACCTATTTGAAACCAGCCAAGAGCCGAGTTTTAGACAAGTGGTATTCTGCATAGAATGAGTTTGCAGACTAAAAACTAGAAATGAATACATAACGATGAGCTCAACATACTACCTAGCAGAATATACACAAAATATACACATAGCCAAAGGATATATACATGCAAACTGGAGGGATATATAATAAATTTACACTAAATTTACACATATATACATCACAGAGCAAACATCTACAAGAACCCAGACAAAGCACAAAATATTTACAACTATCTACACTGTATACAGACTAAATTACACCTGCACAAAGGGTGGACAACCCTCAGGCAGAGCCGACCCACCAATAGGTGGCAAACCAGAAGGAAACACAAGGCAGGCAAACAAAATGAGACAACACAAAAAGGAAACAAAACTAGAAAGAAGGAAAGCCGAGCGGGAAGAAAGGAACCAACCTTAAAATGAAGAAAGGAGAGGAAAGGAAACCTCCATGAAAGCTCTACAACAACTTCTCCTGCCAAACGATCACAACTCCCCACCACCAACCACTCATAATCGCTTGGAAATGCTTGAAATGATTAGCACTGGATTATCACTAAATTGCTGCAAATCACTCTGGAATTGCTCTGATTGCTTAAGTGTTTAATCGTGGTAAATGTGAAAATGACAGGTAACTTCTATTTATACCCATGGTAAAAAAAAAATTAAGTCACCTTTCCCTCCGCAAACTCTGGACAGACAGACCTCAGGACTCTGGGCCTGGGGATTTGATGTGATGATACCATCCTAAGGAAAGAAGACATTGCGGTGAAGAATCCTGGAGTTTGAAATCTGGCTCCCGACAAAGGATGACCAACTCTAGGACTGGGACCTAGAGTCATGAGAGACAAGAACAAGACCAAAACAACACCGCGGGGAAGAAAACCTCGGGGAAGGAAAACAAAAAGAAAATAAAGAAAAAGACAAGGCGAGAGCCAAAAGAAAAAAAAGAAAAAGGGGGACCCAACATTTTGCACACAAAATGTAGGGACGGGGATGCAGGGCATAACAAATGGAAACTATCTGGGACAAATGCTTTAAAGCATTTGAGAACTTTAGAATCTCTGGTTAACAAAACTGGAACAAATTGTTACTTAAAGTATCTTACCCGCAAAGAGTAACATGTCTGAGGAAATTCAACCATACGGGATCCAATCCATGATCTTTTCATCAGTGGTGGAGTGTGTGCTTTGGAAGGAAATCAAGCCGATGACCTCTAGGGGGAGTAGAGAAGAGGCACCATGTATATTAAACCAGTCATCAGATTTGCTCATTTCTCCAGAGGACCAGAGTTTTGTCCCACTTCTCTTTTCTTTTGTTTTGTATACTTCTGGGTGGGAAGGGCGGTACTTCTTTCACCATTAAGCTTAAGATTAGCTAATTTTAATGGTGGTACTTCTTTCACCCTTCTACCTACTTTTATATGTTGAATGGGGGAGAAAAACTTCAGACCTGGGAAGAATCTTTTAAAAGTTTAGACTTGGGTCAACCAACTTAGTGTAACCAATCTACCCCCACTGTGTTCGATTACTTGTCCCTCATTTTTATTTCACTGATTGCCAGACTTCCAGAAATAAACCTGATGAAGATTTCTCATAGTGTACCACCAGACACGTAAAATAACTCCGGAGACCAGACCGATTCCATCATGCTAAAGATAGATTCTTAAGTTCACCATGCTAAAGACCATATCCCAGAGACCAGATGTTATGCGAAGCATTCCAATCCTCACAAGAGGAACAAAATGCCAAAACCTGAAAAGAAACAAAAATGGAAACAACCAAGGAAAAGGGGCTATCCCGGAGGATAGCTGACAAGACTATTTACAAGGCACAGTACCTCCCAACAAGGCACCTAGAAAGAAATATTTACAAGTGGGGGACTTTACATAAAAATACAATTTGGGACAAACTCACCTCATTTGAAATAATGCTTGAGAAACTGCCCATTGATGGGCAATGGGACATGTTCCCCAGTCATGGTGTTAAGGCGGTAAGTGTTTGCCTCACATATTTCTGAGATTAAATATGGTCCGAGCCAGAGCCATTGGAGCTTGGTGTGCTTTCCTTTCTTTTCCCGGGCCTTGTCCCACAATAGGACCAAGTTTGAAATCTGAAAAGCCTTGTATTAGGCTCTGTAGTTAAACCATCATTTTACCACTGCTTGATGACACGCAAAATGTTTAAGGTCCACGTCTCGTTGTTCCTCCATTCACACCAGATTTAGGAGTCGAACCTCCACAATGTTGTCCTGGTTGCTGAATTTCTGCATAAACTGCAAAACTGGGATTTGTAAGTTGATTGGGAATACTGGGTTCTGGCCATAAACTAGATGGAATGGGGATGTCCCTAGGGCGGCCTTAATTTGAATGTGATCTGCCTAGAGGGAGAATCTCAACTTTTGGTGCCAATCCCAAAGATTTTGTTCTAGCAGGTGTTTGATTACTTCAAGTAGATTTTTATTCGTAGATTCTGCAACACCATTTTCCTGGGGGTAATAGTTGCTAGAAAACTTCAGAGTGATCTTTCGATTGTAGGTCCACTCGAGTAATTGCACCAAAGAAAACACTGGACCATTGTCACATACCAAAGCAAAGGGCATTCCAAACCTTGTGACGGTGTTTTCTTCCAGGAATTTGATAACTACGTCTGCCATGTTATTCTTGCAAGGTATAGCTTTGGACCACCGAGTGCAGTAGTCAGTAGTGGTTAGGATGTACCGGTGGTTGGCAGATGAGTTGGGGTTGATTTTCCTGATGAAGTCAAATGCCCATTGGGCGAAGGGCCTAGCCTTGAAGACTGGTTGTAGAGGCATAGCTGGGTTATGCTCATGATGCACCATGGTCTGGCAAGTGTGGCATCTTCTAATGTGAGTGTAGACATCTTTAAATATATAGGGCCAATAATACCTAGCCCAAAGGATCTGATGGGCAGTGGCGTCGGCTGAGCCATGCCCGGTCCCAAACTGCCCATGAAATTCATCGATCATCTTCATAGCTTGGTTCCTATCGATGCACCGGAGGTTCACCTCCTCATAGTTCCTGCAGTAAAGCATAGAGTTTTTGATCATAAAGTGAGCGCTTTTCATCCACAGGGCGCGGTGTTTATTGGGAGGTAACCCCTCCAGGCATTTATTGTTTAGCAGTAAGTACACAGATCTATGTACCACGGGTCTCGAGTGATGGACTCCACCATGTAAGTTTGGCATTCTATGCGGGGAGTCTCTTCTGCCATCACGCGAGTTAGTCCCTGGCCTCGGACTATTTTCATGGGTTGCATTTCCAAGTCATATTCCTAGAGGATGGCCATCCATTTCCCTCATCTTTCACCCAATTCACTCTGCATTAGCAGAGATTTCACAGCCTGGTCTGGGACGATAGCATGCACCTTGCTCCAGAGAATGTAATGCCAGAATTTCTTCACGGTGCAAACAAGAGCAAAGGCCTACTTTTCTAGTGATGAATACCAGACTTCAGCGTTCTTGAAGGGGGAGCTCATGAAAGCTATTGATTGTTCTTCTTCTTAAACCTTTTGAGTCAACACCACCATGGCAGAGTGCGGCAAAGCAAAGGAATAGATGTAAAATGAGAGGGAATAGTCCAGACTAGCCAGGACAGGTGCCTCCATTATGGTTTGTTTGATTTGGGCGAAAGCCCACTTTGCTTCAAGACTCCACTCAATCTTGGTATCCTTTTGCATCATCTTGTTGAATGGCTTATCTATCTTAGCGAATCCAGTGATGAACCACCGGACAAAGTTGATCTTTCCAAAGAAAGACCGCATCTCCTTCTTACTGCCGGGAATTTGTAATTTTAGTATCACTTCAACTCTCTTAGGGTCAATGGATATGCCCTTCTTGGAGACAATATGCTCGAGCAACTTCCCTTTGGTGACCTCGAATATGCAGTTCTTGGGGTTGAGGGATATTTCATACCAGTGACATCTCTCGCAGATCTGAGCGAGATGGGCAGAATGGTCATGCCTATCCTGGGAAAAGATGGTCAAATCATCCATGTAGATGATTATGCACCGATTCAAAAGGCCCTCAAATGCAATATCCATGGCCTTTTGAAATGTGGCCCCTACGTTAATCAAACCAAAGGGCATCCTTCTGTATGCAAACGTTCCCCACTTGGTGGTAAATGCCATTTTCTCTATATCTTCATACTTAACCATGACTTGGTTATATCCAGAGTACCCATTCAAGAACGACATCATTTGGGATCCGTTCACTATTTGCAACACCTCATCCAACGATAGGAGAGGGTGATTATCTTTCTTGGAGGCGTTATTCAAGTTTCCGAAATCCATGCAAAGGTGAATTTCACCGCTCTTCTTTTTCACAGGGACCAGATTGGCAACCCATGTAGTATGCCAGATTGGAAAGATTATCCAGGCTGATAGTAATTTCTCCACCTCCTAGCGAATTAGAGGCTCGATCAATGGGTTAACCAGTCGTTGCTTTTGTCAAAAAGGCTTAGCATCAGGGTTTATGGGAATAGTATGAGTCATAATGGATGTGTCATAGGTTTTCAAATCCTCATATCCACATGCAATTATGTCTATGTATTCTCGGAGAATCATGAGAATCTTCTCCTTCTCTTCAGGAGAGCAGGAGGTGCCAATGTGTATCATCTTTTCTTCATCGGGCTGGCTGATGTTTACTTTTTCAAACTTTCCTCCCTCAGAGGAAGATGACATCTTTTCCCGGTCCCGGGGGTTCGAGTCGAAGATTCATTCGAGCGCGACCATCCCCTTCGGGATGGTGTTAGTAGGCAGATCCATAATCCCATCATCTTCATCACCCTGTCTAGTATCGTCATGGTCTTGTTCTTCCACTATCTGATCCTCTAAGACACCAACGTTAGCCATGAAGGCTAGGATTGTAAGGAAACTCAGGTGCGGAAACAACTTTCTACACTAATCTCTATAGGAAAGTATTGTGCAAATTCTTTTAAATCCTTACAATTTCAGATTCATTAACTACTTTAACAAAGATATTGCAGCCACATACCATGCATATAGAAAATAGAGAATGACACAATGATTTACCCTGGGGAAAACCTTTCGGTAAAAAACCCTAGCATTCCAAAACCTGCACAATAAATTATCTTCAACACAATGGTTACAACACACTTTCAATGCAGGTTCTTTTCAGAAGACAATTGACACACATAGACAAATCCAGTAGCACCAGATTATACCAATAATACACTCTTTTCATATCCTTTCTTGTAACCCTAAAAAATGCTTATATCATTGCGCTTTCCTTTTTAGGGCAACTTCCAAGGATAGTCGTATTAGGGTTTTACCATTCTCTGAGAAAATAGGAACCCCACGATTGTGGAAGAGTGTAAGGTACTCAACTTTATCAGTTGCCACATGTCTTACATGTCTTCACCTATCATTAAAATCTCCTAGAAATAGCTCTTATGTGTCATAGCAAACTTTCATAATCATTTCAACCATGATCTCCTTACACACAATTCAAGATGCTGACACATCAAGTGGAGTGACACATCAACATGCCAACTAGACATGTACACTCACACTTAATTACATTATTTGCAAGAAATA
>MU224958.1:2144306-2165936 GCA_018584345.1 Thuja plicata | reverse complement strand
TTTTGGAGTCAATTTGTGAAGAAGATTGCATTATTTTCTTTTGGAGGTTTTCACAATAAGCTGGGCAATATTTTATTGCAAATCTGATACCAGACTAGGCATATTCGAAGGGTTTGCATTCAGATCAGAAAGAGGGGGTTCGGATTTCATCAACAACATCAACACATTCATTGCAATCAACGGCATAGTCCAAATTGCATGCCAAGTGTTTGAAAAAATTACACAATTCAGTAATAGTGGTTTTTACTGATCCATTAGTAAGGGTCATTACAGTGGTATCAGAGTGGTTTCCTACCAACCTGATTGGGTTATTTTAGATTGAATTCAATTATCAGTATGGCTTTAACATGAGACAAGGATTTGGAAGAAAGAATGCACAATGCAAAAAAGAAATTAGATCATCCATTTCAGGGAACAGAGGACCTTCTAAGAACTTTGGAGGAGTTGGAAACTTATTTAGGCAAGATTGATCAGTCAGATTCCTATGCTATGCAAACAACTTTATCTCCAGCATTTGGTTTGTTGGTTAAGCCCCGATTATTGAGACATCATTATGAGGTGGTAAGACTTGCAGCTCTCTCTTGCATTAGTAAAATCATGAGGATAATAGCTAGCCTTAATTCTTATGATGATCATATTATGAGAGAGGTACTTCATGCCATGGTGAAAAGCTTTGAAAAGTTGGATGACATCAGGGACCCTTATTTCACAAAGAGGGCAAGACTACTTGAAGTATTTGCAAGGTATAGATTTTAAAACATTATGCTAACAGTAAGTTGTATTGGTGACATTCACAGAATGTTTAACACATTTTGGAATATTTTGGATGAGTTTCATTCCAGCAATGTATTAGCATCGATGCACTCTATCATGTTTACAATCTTGTTTGACGAAGAGGATGAAATTTCTAAACTTTTGGCAGAAGATTTATGGTATGTTTGGATAGGAGAGAGGAATATGTCACCTATGGAAAGTATGTGGTTAAAGAGTCTGATCGATAGGCCTAAGGATCAAAGTACTTTCCCTATGACAGGAATAAACTTGTATGAGAAGTTTAACAGACATGCTGATCCAGTACAGGGAGACATTAGCACATCTTCAGGTAATGGTTTATCTGCATCATCTCCTTGGGCTGAAGTGGTTATAGATGTTGTGCAGGTTGAGCCAGTTGCATCAGAAGGTGATATCATAGGCACACTGGATTGCGTGATTGACACAGATAGTGATTCTAGTGTAGTTGATCCGAATGAAGTTACAGCAGTTGAGGATAATACAGTGAGCATTCATGACTTTGCAGAAAGTGAGGCTTCTTCAAATGAGGTTGAGGCTGGTAGCAATTCACATGATTTGTCCAGCCAACTAAAGATGAATAAAGATAGTATTGTGTCTACATTATCTCATCATGATAGGATGCAACATATAATAGAGGATCATATCCAGATGATTCAGCTATAGGGCAGGCATAAGGGAGTTCAGGAAGAGTCTTCTTGTGTTGACTTACAGGCGATCAGGGAAGGAATGGGAGCAATGAAGATGAGTTGTTTACATCTTCTTTCAGAACGTGACCATCCTCTTAGCCTTGCCAGAGACTATTCAAATTCCTTGAGGAGGAAGGAAGAGGAGGTTGACCAGCTTTTTTATGAGCTGGAGGATACTCAAAATTCCTTAGTGTGTACTTAGTTGGCTCTCCAAGATTTTGAGAGACATGTGGATGAGCTTTGTCTCAAGGTGAGTTCAGTCTAGGAGTTAGCACATATGGGAGGGACTCAGCTCTCTTTTACAGTTAGATCACATGTTGATGATGATATGAGTATGTCTAGCATTCACACTCTGGATTCAGAGATTGTAGTGGGTATAGTAGACAAGTGCATGAAGTCAGTTGGTATTGTTCACATTACTCAGGTGAGGAGTTTACTTGAGTTTCCAGTTGATCTCCGTTCATGGATTAGATGTTGGGATCTTTATCTTAGTACTTGGGATTGTTTTGACCAGAAATATGTATCATTCCTTGGTAGTAGTATCTGTTGCACTATCATGGATTTGATTAGTAGTTTACCAGGTGTAGTTGTCATCCATGCCAACAACTTGTCTGATGCTGGAATTAGTCTTTATACACCTGTGTTGGGCATTGTTCATGTATCCAGTCGACCATTCTTGTTGGAATGGGTTGATGATCTCTCAGATATGACAGAGTTTACAGATGAGTCCCAGGATCTGATTATTATAGATGACACCCAGGGGGATGTTGTGGATAGTGTTGAGGACTTAGTCTCTTCAGCAGGTTCCTTTGATACAAAGGTTTATGTTGACGCTTCAGTTACTCTATTTGATGATACGAGTTCATCAGTTGGTCTGCATAATTTGGATGGCAGTATTATAGATGATAGCTATTTTGAGGTTACTCCTTTGGACCGTGTACTAGGAGTAGAGTATAGGAGTTTGACCAGCCAGCACAATCATGTGTCCAGTCAGCTGAGAGTTAGTGAGCAAGACATTGCTATCGCTTGCGAGCATTTTGATGCTTCTCGTCAGTTGTTAGCATTTTACGGATGGGGTTCTCCTACTAGTGATGAGCACGAAGGCAGTTATCTTTCCTTGATAGAGATCCATTCTTTATGGGAGGCTATCTGGATTCTGAGACAAAATTATATGCAGTTGGTAGCCAACAAAGATTATCTTATGGAGTGGGACAATACATCATATGACGCATTATTGGTCAAGGAAGATGAGGTGAGTGAGCTTACTCAGTAGCTCGAGGTGACTTCTGAGTTCCTTGAGAGTACATAGTTGGCTTTCAAGGAGTCACAGTTTCATTTGGCTGAGGTGACCATGGAGTTAGAGCAACTTCAGTCTTTACTAGATTTTGTTCAGTCACAGACCGTGGTGTTTGGTCATCCAAGGATGTCCATGGTCGAGGTTGATAGAGGCTGTGGAGATGAGGATATATTTGTCCTCGATACTAGCATTAGCATATCGGGTTCTTTTCCACTAGAGGCAGGTTCAGTTGAGTTGGGTGCTACAGCAGATTGTTGTGGTATGCCTGACATGGTGGTGGTCTCTACTACTGATGGCATGGGAACTAGGGATGTTGTATCAGAGATCATGTGTGATGTTGGTGAGCTAGCAATTGGCATGGTTCTTGCTAGTGATACTACTCCTTTGGCGATGTCTTTGGAGGTAGTAGTCAGTTCCAACTTGGTTAGGGATCGGTTGCAGTTAGTTTCATCTAGATTGCAGTCTGAGTCACTGACTGAGATTGGCGCATTTTATCAGCATTACATTGTGAGCTTGATAATACATGACTTAGAGCAGGAGTTTGGGAGTGATGCTTCAGTGGTTATTGTTATTGATTCTACTCCTTTGGCTATGACATCTCTTGACTTAGCTGGTGATCAGTCGCAGTGGGATGTATCTCCTGTGCATGGTAAGCTGTTGGTTGAGGCTGGTTTTTTTAATCAGCATTATACTGCAAGGTATGTTCATCAATTTGCATTTGATCCATGTGTTGAGGAGTTGATGGCCGTCAGATTTGGTTTGGGTCTTAGTTCTTGCTATCCATCATGTGATGACTATTCGCCATCAGCGGTACATGGGAGTTATGGTTATAAGATAGTGGTCGGTGATTTGCATAGTTGTTTTCACTCTAGGAGGTGTATAGTGTGTGGATTCTCCACACTTGGTGCAGTTTCATTCGGAAGTGTTCACCATTGTTGCAGAGTTGGATTATGCACTCTGCGTAGACCAGTGGGATGCGTTGATGGTATTTACTATGCTAGCAGTTTGAGTTGTCCACTTTACTTGGGTTCTAATATTTTGAGAGTTTGTTTCTTGTGGGTTTTAGACTATGGAAGTTGTGATTCTGGAGTTTATTTGAGCTATATTTGTCAGTTTGATTATGGGTTCCTCTTGATTATATTTCAGAGGACATTGCAAGAGCTTGCATTGATTGGCAGCAATATAGTTCATGACTACATTTGGGACCCAGGTGGATTGATGGGTCTATTGTTCAGTCATTGCTTGGGGACAAGCAATTTCAGGAAGGGCGAACTGTCATGTCCCCATTCTGGCTGACATCATTTAGCATGCCAGATCAGTCTATCACAGGCTCTCGTAGACTGGTGGTGACATGGAGAGAGTCATCTTGATGATTATTTGGAGATTGGATGGTCATATTTGCTCTTGGAGAGGTGATTCAGAGCTTATTTTTATTATTATGTGTTATGTGGGGCCCACATGTTATAATTTTAAGTTGAGATTGCACTTTTTATTTTATAAAGTTATTTTATTATAAAAGTGCATTATAATGGGATTTTATAATGGATGTTTCTAGAAGTTCTTAGTAACTTCTTAGAAAAGTGAATAAACAGAGGACTTGGCCTCTCATTTGCATACACTTGATTTGATGTCTCTACTACATTTTCTCTATGGGCATTTGTGGCACCATCTAGGTCTGCAGATTTCCTATTGATCTTTAGGAATGAAAAACTCCTAAGGGTTTGCATAACTGAGGAAGTGAAAGATCTTCTGAAGGGTTGCACTTTGGAAGTGGTATTCAGCCATTTCAAGTTGAGCTTCATTTGTACATTCAGACTTGGTCTGAGATCTTGATATTTTGGAGTCAATTTGTGAAGAAGATTGCATTATTTTCTTTTGGAGGTTTTCACAATAAGATGGGAAATATTTTATTGCAAATCTGATACCAGACTGGGCATATTCGAAGGGTTTGCATTCAGATCACAAAGAGGGGGTTCAAATTTCATCAACAGCATCAACACATTCATTGCAATCAATGACATAGTCCAAATTGAATGCCAAGTGTTTGAAAAAATTACACAATTCAGTAATAGTGGTTTTTAGTGATCCATTAGTAAGGGTCATTACATAAATGGGAAATGCGGTGCCCTATCTCCAATGTGCCAGGTGTACATCCAAAGTGGCGCCTCGAGAAGACCATCTATCAGAAAACCAACTGTTGATCCAACGTTCCTCGATGTAGCAAACTAACCTCTGACAGTCTTTATTAACCACTTCTAAAAGTGACCGGTCAGCCTTGGGGACCGAGACATGGATCACTTGAAAGAATACAAAATTTAGGGTCCAAGATTCTGGGATCCGAGAACTTACGTTCTGAAAGAATAAAGAATACAAAATGCTTGGGTTTTCTTCGGCCTCCAGAGAAACTTTATTATTGCTTGTTTTCATTGAAGGTTTGGAGGAGGTGGAAAATTCCATCCTCATCAATCTCTCTAAGGCCGGACCGCCAGTACTTAGCCACCTCAATTTGTTCCCCCAGCTCCACAATATTATTGTTGAATTCATCAGCCATTTTTGCCGCATCATGACTACTAAGGATCATGCAAGTTAATCTCACCATTTGAGTCCCATCCACTCCCTCCAGGGATTGATATCTAGACTCTACCAGTTCATCAAACTTACCCAAAACGTATTCCTCTGGAGTGCATGTATCAGTGCTGAATGGGTCAGCTCCGAAGACCTTTGTAACAAATCCCTTGTACATATTTGAAGAATATTGAACTGTGTTGAATTTATCATGTAGAACCTCTACCAGTTGCTTGAGTACCTCCAATGTGAGGTCAAGTCTGGAGTGCTGGGTCCTCACAAAATTGAATGATTCTTCTCCCATAATTCCAAACTTAGAGACCATTTCCTCCCCAAGGCTGAGGAGTTCTTCTAGTTCTACCTTCCATGCCTTGTTATTTTCCATATCACCTTCCCAAATGTTAAGGATGGTTTCTACCTAATGCAAAATGTGTCGAGCCACATATAAATCTAGAAGGGTGGATACTAGGAAACACTTGGTGTTTCCTACTTGCAGAGCGACCCACTCATCGACCGCTTGGGCCTTCTTCTTCATTGTTTGCAGGGAGTCAATGTCGCTCTATGGTAATGGCACATCAGATGTGAAGGCTTCTGGAGGAATGACACTAATAGGCCTGGCCAGCTCAGTAAGCAATCCCATAAGGTTCGCTATCTTTTCCTTTTCCGCCTTGAGCCTTTGGGCCTCCTTTTCGTATCGGGCCTCCACGACGATGGTTGCCTCTTTTAACAGGTTCACTTCACCCTGTTTACCTCTGTTTCACAGTGATATCTCTGTGATATCATAATCTTCGGCCTCAGCCATTGCCTCATCGGAATCTGGGGGAGGTGTTGCAACAATGGCAACTGTTTCTCCTCCCAGCCCGGTTCGAAGAGTATGAACCATTCGGGCTTTCTTGGCCTTTGGTGGGCCCTGGACCTAAGCCATCATTTTGGCCAATGAGAGATGAGCTCTTGGGGTGGAAAGGGCCTTTCTCTTCTTGCTTTCCACTAACCACTAAGGTGGCAGGGGTGGCTTGTTTGCCAGAGTCTGTTCTTTCGGTTCTTCCCCAATGTCCTATTGTTGTTCCTCCTCAGTGGTGTGAGTCTCACCTGCCCCTTTCTCTTTATCTTGGGCTTTATTAGGAACATTTCCCCCAGCGATGTTTGTTTCCTCAGTCTTGTCCTTTGTATCTTCAATTTCGTTTGGACCTTCATCAGCTGTCCTGAGGGTTTCCTCCTCTTGTTGTTCTTGCTCTTTGGCCTCTGTCACTGGGATCTCTTCTTCTTCTGATATATCCTTTGGTAATAGGGGAGGTACCAAGCCAAGATTTAACATTTGTGCCATGGTTATTACCTACCCAATGGTTTCTCCGGGGAGTGGTGCTTGGAACATGGTGGCTGAGGTAACGGTTGCTCCTGTAGGTCTGGTTCCCTCAACAGATGTCGCTTGTTTACTCTGCTTTTGCTGGTCCACCCCTGCATCTTACATCTCTAGAACCTTAGAAGCGATCTCATGTTCTACCTCCTCTTCTTCCATTAGTTCTTCTTGCTCTTGTGCAGGTCTTCGTTCCTCAGCTTTCTCTTCTGTTGGGACTTCAACCTTCTTTTGCTCGATGTCCCCTTGTAAATTTTTGAACTCGTCGGTTGCAAACATATTGTCAAACTCATCCTACAGAGGAGGGTTGGCTGGGACATCGGAAGACTCTGGCTCATTTTCTGGCTCTAGGGAGTTGGAAGAGAGGATCTCAACTTATGGAGTCTAGGTCATCCCCAACTCTGGCTCCTTCTTAGGCTTCGGGTCAAGCCTCCTCCTTGTCTTGGTAATCAAAGGTGGCCCCACATCTCTTCTTGTTGCTTGCTCCAATGGGTGCACCCCTATTGCCTTAACCATCAAGGCTTCTAGTGAAGGGGAGGAGGGGGGAAGAATGAGTCTGGCCATTGACGCCAGGGTTGCCAGCCACGTGATTATCCTATCTTTCATCTGCTGGGAGGCTGCCAGCGATTTCTTTAGCTTTTCCTTTATGGGGACTTCTTGCACAGGAGGAGTTGTCATTATTCCTTTCCCTTTATCCACTCCCTATGAAGAATTCCTGGCCCCCGGGGTTTCCTTTGGTACTGGCTGGGCCACTCGGCGGACACTCCTGGGGCACACCTTCTTGAAGTAGGCATGGCTACGTTCGACCACCTCATGGGTGAATTCCTCAATGGTGGGCCCTTCCTAGCCATCCTAGTTTATTGGTGGGAGGGTAAATGTATTGATCCCCTTTGCTTTGTTTTGGGTATCTATCATGGAGCCGGTGTCTGAGAAGTCCTCCGGGAATCTCCGGAGCTTCAATCTTTCCATCATGCCTGCATTCTTCCTGAGGTAGTGCCCGCTTTGGACCTCCAGGTCATCCTGGCAGTCTTCCCAAAAGTCCTCCATATGGTATTGGTGGGGCTCTGATGCTTGGGGAAGTGCCGCTGCAATCTTACCATGCGGATCAAAATGCTTCCGCGCCAACTAGAATTCTGCCAAGTTATAGCTTTTTAGCTCATTGTTCACTTCTTTGGCGGCAACCAGACTAAATGAATAATTCCTACAAGTGATTGGGAATGGAATATTAGTTACCTTCTTCAGGGCATAAAAGGCATGTAGCTCCATTATCTGCCTACAATACTCCAGGAGAATTATCTTGTCCCCGCAATGTTTGGGTAACAAGTAGGGTTTTCGGGAGAAATCGGTCATCCTTATGTATGTATGTTGTTGAAATTGTATGTAATAATGTTTGTAACTCCAGACCAAATTCATCACCTCTGTGGACAGGCGGTATCCTGCATCCTGGGTGGGTGTGAGCAGGTGGTAGTAAATGAACGCGTCGTTTACTCAGCAAAAACTGGGGAAACTGGCCTCCCATTGAATCTGTGGAAAGTAGTCCCAAGGGGCCTTCTGGCCCGGGCTGAACCCGGGTATGCCATTGGTGAGTAGCCCATTGGTGTGGGGTCTCTGCTATGCCAGGGCCCAAAGAACATAAGAATTCATATAAAACTTCTTCTTCTTGGCCAGTTGAAGGAACTGGGAGTCGACATGATTTGAAATTATGGCTGCCCAGTCGAAAAACTCCCTTGTTGTACTTATACCAAGCAAGAAATAATACATCCATCCAGAAAATTCTTGGGCATGTTGTTGCTCGAAGACCCAGTATAGTTCTATCATCCTCATCTGGATGCTCTCTTTGAACTCAGACCTGGGGATCTCTAGCTTCATCCTGTTGGGGTCTCTCTTCGAGACTTTGAGCCAATTGTTGTTCATATATATACAGGCCGCCTCTTCCAATTGCTTGAATTGGGCCAAGGCATCAGATTCGGTGACCATGACTGGCTTGGTGAATTGAGGGATTCCCAAGCTCCTTTGGAATGTATCGGGGTCGAGAGACACTAAAGGAGTGGGGTACCCTGTTGGCTCCAGGGGTGTGAGCATAGCAGCCCAAACAGATGTGTTGTAAAGAGCCACAAGTGTGAGAATAAGCTTCGGTGATTGCACTGAGCATGGAAAGCAAGTTTCCTTAAGGATCTTGGAGTTTCCAATTTTGATGGCTAATGGATCCCCAACTTACCGTTGGATGTACATCATTTTTACCAAGGCCTGCATTTTGGGTCATGTCCCGATGCTGGTGTCGGTAATGAGCTGGACCTTGGACTCAATCTTCAAGCCCATGATAACACCATCTCTTACATATTTCATGCTTAAAGGCATCTTTTCCAGAGCCTTCTCCATTTTGGATCTAACTGCTGCTCTGGTACTTGCCGTAGATGGAAGTTCTGGACTCCTGGGTGGTGAAGATGCGGATGCTTCAGAGATGTTTGAAAGTACTGCTCCAAAAACCTGCATGACAAGGCGACCATTAGAATGTATAGATAAACAAAAACTCTAGGGTTCGGAGATCTTACCGTCGCAGTGTCGTTTGCTTCCCCTGAAAAAGTTAGCTTCGTTCAAAAACTTCAGAAAGGACACATATACATTACGAACTTACAAATTTAATAAACATTCGTGCCTGGGAATTTTATCACACTTAGTAAAAGGACACGGGGTGGGTGATGGTAGGAAACCCAGAGCCTGGGGAAGTAATCGTTGGTAGATGTGTACAAAAAGTGAGCCGTCAAACCCACGTGGGCACCACATGGGTGAGTAATAAATGGGAGTTATGGCGATGACGGTGGAGCCAACTGTCTGACTGCATGAAAAGTGAAGGCCACTTGGACAAATTTAAATGTGCACATGGGACATAAATGAGGGTTAGGCTGGTTTACGAAGGAGAGAGAAAACCACCTATTTGAAACCGGTTGAGAGCCGAGTTTCAGACAGGCGATATTCTGCACATAACAAGCTTGCAGACTAAAAACTAGAAATGAATGCATAACGATGAGCTCAATAGACTACCTAGCAGAATATACACAAAATATACACACAGCTAAAGGGTATATATATGCAGACCAGAGGGATATACAACAAATATACACTAAATTTACACATATATACATCGTAGAGCAAACATCTACAAGAACCTAGACAAAGCACATAATATTTACAACTATCTACATCATATACAGACTAGATTACACCTGCACAGAGGGCAGACAACCCTCAGGCAGAGCCGGCCCACCAACAGGTGGTAAACCAGAAGGAAACACAAGGCAAGCAAACAGAACAATACAACACAGAAAGGAAACAAAACTAGAAAGAAGGAAAGCTGAGCGGGAAGAAAGGCACCAACCTAAAAATGAAGAAAGGAGAGGAAAGGAAACCTCTGTGAAAGCTCTGCAACAACTTCTACTGCCAAACGATCATAACTTGCCACCACCAACCACTCACAATCGCTCAGAAATGCTCGAAATGATTAGCACTGGATTATCGCTAAATTGCTGCAAATTACTTTGAAATCACTCTGATTGCTTAAGTGTTTAATCACGGTAAGTGTGAAAATGACAGGTAACTTCTATTTATACCCATGGTAAAAAAAAAAGCAAGTCACCTTTCCCTCCGCAAACTCGAGACAGACAGACCTCTGGACTCCAGGCCCGGGGATTTGATGTGACGATACCATCCTAAGGAAAGAAGACATCGTGGCAAAGAATCTCAGAGTTTGAAATCTGACAATGGATGAACAACTCTGGGACCAGGACCCGGAGTCATGAGAGACAAGAACAAGACCAAAACAAAACCGCGGGGAAGAAAACCCCAGGGAAGGAAAACAAAAAGAAAACAAAGAAAAAGACAAGGCGAGAGCCAAAAGCAAAAAACAAAAAGGGGGACCCAACATTTTGCACACAAAATGTAGGGACGGGGATGCAGGGCATAACAGTTGGTACAAGTGGGGAATGTTAACCATCTCTAATGCAAGAAATATACATTTCTCAGGTTTATATCGAAACACGACATTAGGAGTGAGCTACACACTAAAGACTACTATGTCAAATCTGTGACATCCTTCTTGTACAACCTGTAGTTAGCTGGCGATTATATTATTTTGGCCAAGGCATATTTTCTCTACTATTTTATTGATATTCAAAACTTAGAGTAGCAACCCTTCAAGTTTTTTTTGATGGATACCCCTATCAAGCTAAGGTCTGATCTTGAACAAATTGCATCGGATACCCCTATCACTTCCAATCAAATCATGGAAGTTTGCAATTTCAAGCACCCTCTTGTCATTCATGCAGTGAGGAAGGTGCGAGGGTATAATTTTCTCTACACCAATCATAGATATAGAGTTCTCTTGGACATCTGCTCAGGCTTCTTGACAAGTATCATGGTTGCAGATGCCTCAAAAATTTTAGCACAAGAGCTCCATGATTGTTTATTCTCAGGGAGCTTCATCGTGGGCCTTCACAATGCTATTCTCAACATAGATTCCAACCTAGCAAATCCACTACCATGGGATCTAGCGATAGTAATGATAGTGGGACAACCCTTTCTAGACTTTGCGGTTGGCACAAGAAGAAACATCTACGCTGGTCCACCTAGACGCCTCTTCATACTCTGGGTTGGGAATGGGAGGATCACCAGCTACGGTTGTCAATGATGAAGAGAGGAATCAACTTTCTCTCTAAATTTATTGGTATTAAGGATGGCCTAAATGTCCCTTTTGGTTACAATCTAGACGAAAAATTACCATGGGTATATCAATATAAGTATCAAGAGAAACTGGATGGCCTAGGAGGCTCAGATTCCTCAGATAATGAGGAGGATGAAGAGGATATGGAGGTAGACTGCGAGAAAGAGCATGATGAAGATGATGAGGAAAAAAAGGAGAATGAAGAAGAAATAGAAGGTGAGGATGTGACGGCTGAGGATGTGCACATTGAGGGCTCGTCGAAGGAAGACCAAGAGGAAGGAAGTGGCTCTCATATTATGGGAGAAAGCCTAGATTCAAAATCTGCGGCAAGCACAGAGAATGACTCCACCTCACCATCGGATTAAAGCTAGGGGATAAGTTCGTTGAGGGTTTAGTGTCCTCTTTTTTGTATGTTTACAACTTTTTCTCTGGTAGTAGTCTAAACTTTATACTTTCTCAGACTTTTCGTTGAGCCTTGGTGTTCTTTTTGGGTTCACAATCCCCTTGGTGGGATTGGGTTTTGAACCAGTTCCTTTCTGTATGTTGTTTGCTTTTACTGTTTTTAGTACTTTAAATATAAATCCTTCGGCTTCAGCCCTTTATTGCTAAAATAAAATCTCTTAAACATTTTTTGAATAATTCCTTAATATTTTGTAACGATTCTCTATATTCTTTATATTTTAAGGAATTCTAAATTTTTTTAATTTTTCTATATTTTTAGGAAGACTAATATTTCATAACAATTTCTTATGTTTCAGGGAAACTAATATTTCTTTGTGATTTTCTATTAAAATTAGTTTTATTTTTATAATTATAAGACTAATTATTAAATAATTCTTATATTTCTATTACAATGTACTATAACGGCAATGTCACTATGTGACACTTGTTTTCATACATTGTTATGGATTATCATATGATTCTCATTTTATCTATTTGTTATGCTAGATCAAATTTATGAATGTGGAAATTTACTTTATCAATGAAGAATTGGCCTAAGTTAGATATACATGAATAACAAAAGTGATCTTTAGTTTTTAAGTTCAAATTTTAAAATTGAACTTAGTTTCTATTACTTAATTAATTTTTATGAACTGTGCAAAATATAATGATATTTGAATTACACAATAAAATGTTGTATAAAAGACCATCCTCATTATTGAATAATCTAACATCATCTATTATATAAGATCTCGTACATAAAATCCAACACACGTTGTATTACCTTTCACATATATACAAATAACATTACAACAATACTTGTATTTGCCCACGTTTGATATGGCCCTTTGATCCCAAAAGGGGAAGAAATGACCCTTCTTGTGGCTTCGTGTGTTGGTTGCTGGTCCTTTGCTGGATGCATTTGAGCTGTTGGACTTCAATGTCTTATTTTTTCTTGCAACATTTTTTATGTGGCCCTGGCTGTGGCCTGTCTTGGTCTTTGTTCCCATTGTTTTTCTGGTAGGACTTATTGGTATATCTTTAGATTTGTATCAGGTTTCAGGGACCCTTTAAAACTTGTTTTACTTAATCAAAAACATTACAACAATACTCAAGAAATATTCCATGATTACTTGTTATCTTGGTCATTGTTCTATATAGTTGACTTAGCAACAAGGTTTTGACCAAAGGGAAACTCCTTTTTAGACATAAGTTATAGACTTCAAGACAAGTAGATTTCTAACATTAGTTTCAATGGAGTCTAGACTCACGACACCACATGTAAGATTTGGCTCTATAATTATAAAGAATAATTGTATACTTTCTCGTAAGTGAATTAGAATAATTTAATTTGGATATTAATTTCTTAGCCTCAAGGTATAGTCGTTTGATGAGAAACAATGTTTAAACATTTTGGCAAACCAATTGACAACATTTATTGCAATGAAATATGTATCAAACCTAAAGCTGGATATTAAATATTAATTTAATTTTGATGATATATTTTTGTAGCATTATTAGTCCTAGCTCTTTATTCTAGGTTAGATTGTTTATTCATTGTTCTAGGTTAGACTGTAAGTGAACTAGAATAATTTAACTTGGATATTAATTTCTTAGCCTCAAGGTATAATCATTTGATGAGAAACAATGTTTAAACATTTTGGAAAACCAATTAACAACATTTATTGCAATGAAATATGTATCAAACCTAAAGTTGGGCATTGAATATTAATTTAATTTTGATGATTTATTTAATAATCTTTAATTTTAAGTTCAAATTTTAAAATTGAACTTAGTTTCTATTTCTTAATTTGTTTTTATGAACTGTGTAAATATAAGGATATTTGAATTACACAATAAAATGTTGTATAAAAGACCAACCTCATTATTGAATAATCTAACATCATCTATTATATAAGATCTCATACATAAAATCCAACACATGATGTATTACCTTTCACATATATATACAAATAACATTACAACAATACTCAAGAAATATTTCATGATTACTTGTTATCTTGGTCATTGTTCTATATAGTTGACTTAGCAACAAGGTTTTGGCCAAAGGGAAAATCCTTTTTAGACATAATTTATAGACTTCAAGACAATTAGATTTCTAACATTAGTTTCAATGGAGTCTAGACTCACAACACCACATGTAAGTTTTGGCTCTATAATTATAAAGAATAATTGTATACTTGCTCGTAAGTGAACTAGAATAATTCAACTTGGATATTAATTTCTTAGCCTCAAGGTATAGTCATTTGATGAGAAACAAGGCTTAAACATTTTGGCAAACCAATTGACAACATTTATTGCAATGAAATATGTATCAAACCTAAAGTTGGGTATTAAATATTAATAAATAATTTTGATGATTTATTTTACTAGCATTATGAGTCCTAGCTCTTTATTCTAGGTTAGATTGTTTATTCATTGTTCTAGGTTAGATTGTACGTAAACTAGAATAATTTATCTTGGATATTAATTTATTAGCCTCAAGGTATAGTCATTTGATGAGAAACAATATTGTTTAAACATTTTGGCAAACCAATTGACAACATTTATTGCAGTGAAATATGTATCAAACCTAAAGCTAGGTAATAAATATTCATTTAATTTTGATGATTTAGTTTAGTTGCATTATTAGTCCTAACTCTTTATTCTAGGTTAGATTGTTTATTCATTATTCTAGGTTAAATTGTTTATTCATTGTGATTGAATCTAATTGTTTATCTAAGATATTTAAATGTATATGGTATTTTATTTTCTCATAAATTTAATTGGCAATTTGGTATTCTTATACTGTAGGGTGTATTCCTTTTATATTAGGATTTTATAGCTGATATTTTTAGTTGTAAGCCATTCATTTAAAATTTTATTAGGACTTGAATCCATCATTTATTTTGTCATTTCTAGATTTTAGATTAAGTATTTGCACTTTGATTACATGATATCCACTTGATTGGTACCTTCCCACCCTTTCTTAGTTTTGCTTCATTATTGTACCATTCACCATGGATTTTGATGACTCTATTTTGTATTAACTTCATACATATATCAAGGATTATTAGGTGATTTCATATTTTGGTCCTTGATGATATTGTATTCTTCTTCTCTATTAATGATTATTCTCACATGCATATCTGTCTTATACTCTTTCACACACTTTGTTGGTGTTTTTCCTTTCATCCTAGATGACTTTGCCTTGTTTATATACATGATTCATGATGATTAATCCACTAGGGTGATAGAGACATATAGGGGAGACATTTTATGTGACGAGGGTTCACCTTTCATAGCTCATAATGTTGAGCCTTAATATTTTATTCTATCTACATGTGTCATGATTATAGTCTCATTTATATACTGCTAAATTTGCATTCCTGGAATGGTTCATTTTATGGCAAGTCTAGATATATGGGTCTTACACATGTGCTCAATAAGGATATAACTTTAGCAATTCACGTTGATTATATGAATGTTCATATTGATTTTATTTCGCATACTATATTACATGTGAGTGTTAGGATTTATTGCTTGATGGATTTGTTTATACTAGTGATGAATAATTAGATGTTAAGTCATTCTTTCTTGAGTTGATTATGAGCACTTAGATGATGAAATAATAATTTGATGATTGAATTTATACTTTGAGTAATAATAACTAGATCATGGTTTGATAAATATTGTATTTTTTAACATTCATTTATGATATGACAATGTGATTATTACATAATATCATCCTTAGAATTCTTGAGGATAGTTTTGACTTGCATATTCTATCATGTATCCTTTATTTATCCTTGTCCATCATCTTCACTTGATTTGCATATGACATTTTAGTTCTCATATTTCATTAGATCTATGATTATTATTTAGGGTAAAATTATCCCCCTATGCTATCCTTTCATTATATTCCATAAGGCATGATCTCTCTTTATAAAGGCTTAGAAACTAGGCATAATCCTTTAACTCAGGGATTGGACATCCAACTAAGCACTTCATCCTCCTTATAAGAAACTCATTTAATATGTCAAACCCAAGGACATGATACTTGAAACAGGCTAGAAAAATATATGCACCAAGTACTTCTTCAACCAATCATTCTAATTGCTGTAGGAAACAAATGCTAGAAAGAAACTATTCTATGGCTGCAGGAAGTAACTGCTTTTGAAGGGAAACTATACTATTGCTGCATGAAATGAATACTTGAAGGAAGTTAAGCTATTGCTGGAAATGGAAATGCCTGAAAGTAAATGATAGGAGAGAATTCTGCTAGTGGACTTAGAAGAGTGCACAATCTAACTATAATGCCTTAGCTACTCCGTCACTTGGTTGCAGGACGTGATAGCTCATCCTGTTGCTTTGGCCGCAGGAGCTGTTCAGCATAGAAATATAAGTGACAAAAATGCAGAAGGATGAACTAAGCTACAATGCATCTAACTATGGATTCCTCACCAAGTGGGCCCCTTGGGTGAGTACTCAAAACACTCAATTGCACAGAATTAAACTCAAAAATTCATTTGCTTATTACCTTGAATAACAAAGTACAAAAATTTTGAATAACAAATTTGAACTGGATTGCAACTATATTAATGAAAAACTATCACCCTCCTTCTCACGCAGGAGCGGGGATTTATTTAAAGGAAAAACATCTAACTGCTAAACTCCATGTGCCCTAAGAAAAGGCTGAGCTTTTATTACAAACAACTAACAAGAAAGGAAACTAGAAAGCAGGAAATAGACTCGGTCCAGAAGAGAGGAAAGAACTGCGTAGACAATAGATCTAACTCCCCACTCTCTCCTATATTTCATCAAAGAAATTATTGTGCTTTTCCAAGTCTTCCCTCAACCATTGCCACCAATAACCTTCCACCATTGCTACGTCAATGTTCCTTCCAGATGCATCTACTGCAGGACCGGGTCAAGCACCTAACACATAGACGTGCTTGCTTAAACAAGATGTCAGTTGTTTCTTTGATGCACTGCATTAAAACCATTAGGTTAAGAGCATTCATGGTAATTAATCAAAGTACATGAATTATCTATTGCTTAAACAGTCAATTTATTCATAAAATATGATCATAATTCCATAGCAATAACCATAGTATATTCATCATGATAAAGTGTATTTAAGTAGCATATGTCCACGACATAGGTTTAGTGGTTGACTACCACATAATAGTAGTTTTAGAGCATAAAGTCTGGAGATAAAAAAAATAAAACATAGTAAAAGACTTAGCAAAAGTTCTTCTAAGGGATCTAAAGCATGCCATTAAAATGACCTATCATTTTTCCCCCTTCAAAGATTAGTACCTGTCCTCAGGCACTGTGACATTCCAGATCTTGGCAAGAACCCAGAGGTCTCCGTCCTGTGTTTCCCCCATCATGGAGGTGCCTATGCATAGTAGAATCCATTAATACGCTCCATTTTTACTTGTGTTCTTAGTTCCTGCTGGTCATCAATTTCCTCATCCACACAATTTTATAATGGCCATAAAAGTAGGGGAGGCTGAAAGGTGAGTGGTAACTATCACTCAGCCTGTGGTTGTCTTCCTTGGCATATGTACCAATTGACATGCTGCATTGTGGCCCACAAGTTAATCAAACTATGTGTCTCTGCCTTCTTAAGAGACAGAGGGAGTCTTTCCCATCTCTTCTTTAACCCTTCAGCTACCCTATTCCCGTCTGTTAATGACAACCTTTCAAATGCTGAGAAGACTTCCTCACGGCTTTCTAGAATTCATTTCCTTGGTGCAGAATCATGAAATCTGAAAACAATTTGCATCCAGTCACAGTAAAGTCGTTGTGGTGACCGACTTTTAGGATGCAAGGGCAGTGAAACAGATTTCTCCAAGATCTTGTACTTGTGTAATTGCTCCCCGTAATTTATTTCATTAAGATAAATTTATTAATGTCCAACAAGAGACCAACAAGGGTCCAAGGTACTGGAAATGTACAACAAAAGGAACATCAAACCAACAGGCCACCAAACAGTGGCTGAGAAAGCAAGCAAGGGGAAAAAAAGAAAGAAGAGAAAAAGAAACAACAAGCAAGAAGAGCAGACATAAGAGGACTAAGGATCATTTTCAAGTAGAAAGAAATCCAACACTGAAGGATAATGATCCAGATGAGCAGGAACCTTGGGTTGTCACTGTGAGCTGCTAGAGATGTGTTGCTGGCGGGTAAAGGTGCTACAGGGTCTCATAGATCTAGAGTGACGGGTGATGGAGGCAATGTGAGGTCGCTTCATCCCTCATAAAGGATATGAGGGCTAGAAGAAGGTCATAATGAGCTAGGATCAGATATCTATCTTTGGGGGAAAAGAAGCTATAGAGTATGCTCGCAGAGCTATACAGTCTCATGGAGATAAAGTGCTAGGAATCTCTGATCAGTGTAGCTAAAGAAAATAGTCAAGGAACTGCACCCTCTGAATAAGCAATAGAATCTCCCTCTGATTTCATAGTAAGTAGGACAACGAAATATGAAGTGTGTCTCAGTCTCAATCTTGGCCAGGGTGCATAACCTGCAAATCTGATCATCTCTATTAATGTGATGGTCTGTCAGGGCCCAAAGGTGATGAGATCCAACCCTGATGTGAAGGGCATGACACCAACGCTGAGATAAGTATCTAGGACAAACAATAATCCTATCCTGAATGTCAAGAAAGTTCTCAACATAAAAAGTCATCCTCAGGCGCAGACCCCCACATGGGTTGATCCAGGTTGTGGTGATATAATATCTATATATGTCAAGTCTATCATGTCTGTTAAACTCCTATCTAGAAGGGAGGAGGTGATCCAGAGTGTCAAGCGAGAACTGACAGGGGGGAGGTGATCAATGTCAATCCCGATGGAACCTAAAAGGGAAGAGGCCTGAGCATACCAACAACAGGCTCTGGGGAGGGGTCTGACTTGGAAAGCACCATTGAAGAGCAATAGGCCAGGTAGGATTATATTTTGTGACCATCATTGGAGTCCGCAAAATAATGGAGGTGGTGAATAAACCAAACCGGATCAAAGATGGCCCCCACTCTAAAGGGCTAAGCCCCAAACTTAGCTAGAATGATGCTATGAGAGGTGGACCGATGACATCTGATGATATGCTAGAGGAATATAGTCTGAACATGCTCAATAGAGGCCCAATCAGAATCTAGAAGGGACGACCCCCAAACAATAGAGCCATAAAGTACCGTAAGTCTAACCAAGGAATCCAAGAGGGAAAACTTGGACGCAGTGTCCTGAAAAATGATGTCTAAAACATTATTTCTCCAACATGGAAAGGGAACCCATCCCTTTATTGATCCTGGGTAGAATGGCGGGTCTCAGGTTGAAGCAAGGAACAAAGAACTTGACCCCAAGATAGGTGTATGAAGAAGTAATCTCAATCTCCAGTCCCTGATAGTAGAAATGAAGAAGTGAGGTCTTCGCGAAGTTGAAGATCATCAGTCATGTCTTACCAAGATTCACCACCAGCTGTCTCAAATCACAAAAAGAGGCCAAGCTATCAAGCACTCTCTAGAGACTTTTCGGTGAGGAGGCAAGGAGAATCACATCGTCAGTGAAGAGGAGAATGGAGATAAGAACCTGGTGCAGGTAGCAACCATCACTCGGAAGTGAGGAATCTATGAGAAAAGCCTCGAGCTCGTTAATGTAGATGTCGAACAAGGTGGGGGAATGGGGCACCCCTATTTGACTCCAATAGTTCCCTGGATAGGGTCTGAGAAACCCTCGGGAGTCCTGAATCTTCCCTCAACATGCTCGTAAAGTCTCATAATAGCTGTCAAAAGAGTCTCAAAAATCCTGATATCTCTAAGCCTCTAGAAGAGGGCCGCCCGAGGGACGGTATCGAATGCCTTACGAAAGTCAATGAAGCATCAATAAAATTTCACAGAATGATGGTGAGCTCCTCAATAATCACCTGCAAAGTCAGGATGTGGTCCATGGTCTGGTAATCTTCCCAAAAGCCAATTTGACCTCTAGCCCTATAATATGTCATGTCCAACTCACTATTAAGAGTAGTATTCAGTGTTGTTGCGTAGAGTTTGGTGAAGGTGTGCCCAATCATGATGGTCCTATAGTTGCTGGGGTCAGAAACTGGCACAACCTTGTGAATCAGATAGATTAAGTGTCTCAACCAAGATGTGGGAAAGCTAGTGCAAACCACACTATTAAAGAGTGTCGAAAGATAGGAGCTCAGCATAGAGATACCAAGCTTGAAGAGCTCAGCCTGAAAACCGTCCTCATTGGTCGCCCTACTACATCTCATGGATTTGACATCCTCGTAGATGCTGGAAGGGATAAAGATATGGCAGTGAGGGGTAGGGGTGAGGTGGAGAGATGGTTGGTTAGGGATGTTGTAAAGAGTGGAGGCATGGGAGGCAAGGGATCTAAGATTGATTATGGAAGGCGAAGCGGGATGCCAAGAGAACATGATGCACCAAAAAAGCTTAGGATTCTAAATGAGCGTATCATATAGGGATGTGCACTATGGGGAAATCAAAGCACATTTCTTTGAGTGAAGAAAACAGTGATAGGAGGAATGGAGGCCAACAAAGTTGGAAGGGAGAGTCTCAAAGGTCAAGCGCAAGGAGTGGTGGAAAGCTTTGTAGTCATCATCAAACCAACAGTTCATAGGGAAAGTAATTTGGCATGTGGATCTGAGGATAGGGTGGTGAGGGATGGAGAGGAAATCTACCTCCCAAATAGCTATATTAATTAGGTCAAACATGGAGGAAGCATGGTAGCAGTTGGAAAATATCTAGGCGAGAGGAGATGACGGAGGTGGAGGGAAAAGAGATCAAAGTCACCCTCGACAAACCAGAAATGGAAGTGGGTATGAGAATGAATAAGGACAATTGGGGGAAGAGGAGGGAGAGATGGGTGAGGGGGAGGAGAAAAGAGAAGCACAAGGCTTAGAAGAGCGTGGTTGGCTAACTGAAGATGAGAGATAGTGAAGAGGTGGATGGAAGGGACAAAAGAAGCGCTATTGATAACATAGTCAACCACACTGGCACCACCACAGTGCAGCCAACACGTGAAAATATCAAAACCAGGAAACCAAGAGAGGTCATTCAGAATAACCAAATTGGAAGACTCACAGAGCTAGAGGAGGTGACGACCATAAATAGATAAATATTCGCGGCAACCCTCAGAAATATGCTGGAGCCCCAAACTAGCAGGATCTAGTTCTAAGGTACATGTCCAGTCAGTACCTCGGTCATGTATAGGTGTCTGCAGTTTCCTAGTTCATGTATTAAAGTCTCCCAAAATAATGATGTCCCCCAAGGTACTGAATTTGGAAATGCACTCTATCAGATCAATAAATGGGTCCCCATCCTCGGTACTATGAATAGCGTATGGCAAGTAGGCTGGTGAAAAGTAGCAAACCATGATGAAGATGTCTCTCTGATGGTGGCTGGCATGCCATATGCGGATCCACATGAATCTGTGATCATGATGGAATTGGGAAATACGGAAATCTAATTTTTTTAGTATTTTGTATGTCTTAGTAAACTGCATTTTTTAAGGTCTTCGGGGCATTTTTGGGCAGATCTTGTGCGGGGTGTACACTCAAAATAGTGCACTTCTATGAATCCTTACATGCAAGGAAACTCAAGAATGAGCCCTCACAAATCGATCCATGGCTCTCTATGCATGGAGTTGCAAGCTTTGTAAAATTGCTCTCAGCTAGAGCTATAAACTCATGACCTTGCCAATAAACCATACAACGAGAGATTCACATAATGAAGACAAGGGCAAGAATGCCAATA
>MU224958.1:2117621-2132470 GCA_018584345.1 Thuja plicata | reverse complement strand
ATATATATATATATATATATATATATATATATATATATATATATATATATATATATATATATCTGTGTGTTTGTGTGTGTGTTTGATGTCTATAGATATATTGCCTCCTAATCCAAGATAAGGAGATCCTAATAGATGAACCGAAAGGAGACGATCAATGCAAAGAGGAATCAACTAGTTATGGATAAAGAGGGAAAAGGGGAGCTAATTCCTTAATTGTAAAGTAAAACAATAAATCTGAATTGTTGAAATCTTAATTGAAATGAAACATTTATATTGGAATGTAGCATATCTGGAAATACCTATTTTCTGGGCTCTATACTGAGTTTTAGGAAAATATGCAATCAGATATGGAATAGAAACATAGAGACAGAGAAAACTCAGAAATATTTTCCTTTTCCGAGTTAGGTCGACCTTGACCGAAATCCAGGGGCACAATTGTACCCCAAAATGTTGACCTTGACCTACACTGCTCCGATGGACATTCTGTTTGCGGATCCTGAAAGTTGGCCAAAAAGGGTATCCAAATTCGATTTGAAATTCGCTATCCCGTACCAGTACCCGCAAGAAAAATGGTTTTGTTTTTTGGGGGAGGGGTTTGCCTTAGTTAAACCTCGATTTAGGAATTAACCTTGAAATCAATAATTGAAATGGAGAATGCTAGCAAGTAGTAGAAGTAGATCTAACAACGAAGCTATGATATTCAATAGATATGTAATTGTATTTCAAATGTAAACAAGTATGTTAATATGAAAGCTTGGAATCAACATTAGAAATCATAAATTATGTAAATCAAAATCTCCATGATTGTATGCTTGGAATCCACCTTGAAAGAAGAATGAATGAATCTTGAGGATGCACAAAGGATCTTGAAGGAAGATCACACCACCAAGATGGATAGATCTAGGGTTTGAATGATGGATCTTGAATGCTTGAACTAAATCCCTTCAAAGGCTTGAATGCTTGAATCCTTGATCTTCAAATGGAGAACTTGAAATGCTTAAAAAGATGACTTGACCACCTTGATTGAATACTTGGAAGCTTGAAATCATAGAAGAATTATATGTAGATGTTCAATATGCATGTCCTTGATATCCTTAGTTGAAAATGAGAAGAGAAATGCTTCCTTAAATACAAGTCTAGGGTACAAACTTCTAGAGAGGCTAACATACGAGAATTAAATTCCAATTAGGCCTATACTCCTACAAGTAGACCTATATTAAATATATTTTAAGATTCGTTACTTCGGAACCCAAAACAGCTGACCCAAAAGTGGGAAAATGAACTTTTGAGTTTGCCCCCGCAACTGAAAAACTTCCCAATAGAAAAGGGGGACCTGGGTCAAGGTCGAGGTCGACCCTGACCTAGGTTAGGGTCAAGGTTGACCTTGACCTAGGTAAAGGTCAAGGTTGACCTTGACCCAGGGGGTTAGGACCCTTGAAAATGTGCCAGGTGCGAAAAATGGTGCCCGAAGAGGCCCAATCACGATCCTAAATAGGCACAGAAGATGAAAAAGAGGCAGAAATTGGAGAACAACATGATGATGGCCCAAAAAACCTCCTAAGGAGGGCTAAACATTCTTAACATGGAAGTTATTCCATTTTAAGATGATACATTAAGCCCCCACTTTACCACGAGTATATTCAATCTCCATAGGGTACGAAAACAAAGAGAAAACAAAGACAAAGCCAAAAGACACAAAAAGAGGGGTTAGTTCAAAAACAAACCCAAATCAACTAGAAAAAGAAACCTTGCCATGGAATGCTTCCTGTACTAATATCATATTTGCAAAGCTATCATAAAAGCATAAATGATTACATAAGAAGGACAAGAGAAACACTATAAATAACATAGCTTCATGATCTAATCCTACTAGCATGAAAGTGAAAAAGAGAAAAGAGAGAGTGATTACCTTGTCGAGTAAGATTCCCACCTTACCGTGAATCACCAAGGAGGGAGATCCCAATAGGTTCACACATAAATTGTGCTTTGTAGTTGTAATGTGTCTTCTAACGGCTTTTGGAAATACACATAGATCCACATTCTTGTATCACTATGGAATATAAAATGTGTGTCTCTTCAGGATTTAGAAACTTATGTGTGTTACCTTCCAAATATTTAGCATAGTTGAAATTGAAAATGCATATCTCTTCAGGATTTAGCAACTTATGTCCGTTACCTTCCAAGGATTTAGCAAAACTAAAAATGAAAATGCGTGTCTCTTTAGGATTTAGCAACTTATGTGCATTACCTTACGAGGTTTAGCATATTGTAAAATATAAACTATAGTATAAGGGAGACCCTATATATGCTCCCTCCTTAATGTGGCTACCTAATAGATAGGATAAGGAAGAGAAAGGAGGATACCTACTTCACAAACTAAGGAGATATCTTGTTAGCAAAAATGTACACTATATTCTTAGCGAAGAGTATTGACCCTTACATCTAAGAGCATAGATAACCGTGAAAAGGATATGTCATTTATGTAAAAAGGATCCTCGAAGAGGAAGAGATCTTATCAACAAGACCCCCACTATAGAGGAGTGCTTTGGATAAAATATCATCTTTCAAAGAAAAGAAAAGAGAGACCAAAGATTCCATCATCAAGCTCCCTGCGATCAAGAGGAAGAGGAATCTTGGAATGAAGGAAGCAAACTCTAACCCAAAGCAAGGGAAAGAGTTTATAGAGAACATAATTTTCAAAATAAAGAAGAGGTGATGACCTAGGACAATCACCTTTCATATAAAAGAGTATCCATAGCCAAAACATAAGTCTTTATAAGGAAATAATGTTGCAGAATAAACAAATGCCACTAAGCTAAGGAAAGTAGACCCTTAGACAAAGATAAAGAAAGAAAACCTTGCCCCCCAGGGATGAAAGAAAGGGATATACCAAATAGATCAAGATATATTATAATAAAGAAATATCTTTGCAACAAAAATGTCTTAGAAAAGATATCATGAATACCCAAAAAGAGCTATGGATGATTATGAGCAAAGGAAGCATGTACCATATCATAATACAAAACCATAGGGATAGAATATAGAAAGAATAACCAATTAAGCTCAAAACAAAATACATTCTAAGAGAATAATGGATCCTAGAAAGATGGAAGAAATACCTCTTGCCCCCCAGTGAAGAGAAAAGAGGGAAAAAGATCTATATTATGGAAGGAGGGGGATTCCCCGGATGGAAATTATGAAGAAATTATAATACCACATGAGAGTGAGATATAATTCCTAAATTATCTCTTTCTCTAACATACATCTTGAAATGTACACAATCAGAAAGTAAATATGTGTTAATATAATGAAAAGGACATCTGTACTTAGAGAGCATCTTTCAGCGTAGGTTTAAAGATCTATTTCTTAGAATTCATTAACTGAACGTACACCTTCTTAGCCACATCTTGAGGGATATCATCGTAATCTATGGAAGGTGTTGGAAGAAGAACATGAAGATGAGGGTGACGATCAACATCAACCACCTTAATTTGAGATAGCAGAAATCCTAGACCATGCCTATCCTGTTTAGTGGATAGAGAAATTGGATTTTTAAGACCTTGTTCATTAACACCAAGCCCCAAACCCTTATAACCTTGTTTAGTCACAATAGTATATCCTGTAGTGTACCTATCTTGTGAAGTTTCTATAGGAGGTGATTATTCACAGTGATCATGAGAAAAAGTTGTGTAAGGTGGAATGATAGGTTTAGAAGAAGTTTCAGATCTTTTCCTTTTAATATCATTAGGGATCAAATAAAAAGGGGAAGGTAAATCAAATAATTCTTGCACATCTGCATCATGACCCATAGTTTGAACCCCATCATAAGTGTGGGAAGAACTAGGGATAGAAGATGGAGAAGTAGGAGTGGGAATATTAGGAAATGGATTAGAAAGGATAGGATTAGGAAGATTAGGAAATGAGGTATCATCTACCAAATTCTTCACATAATCCAAAAGAGCAATAAGTCTGCTACACAAATTCTTAATGAAAGTTTTGAAAGTAGGAAGGCTAGTATTAGTTAATCTCAAAATAGCATAAGCAAGTGAAACATGAAGAGTAAAAAACATAATGAAATGGATGATACTCTCATAAACATCATAAGTACTATAAAGAGATGCTAAGAGAAGAATAATGAGAAAAATAGCCATACACCAAAGCATCTTAAAGATCTTCATAGTGAATGAAATGCAAGAATTTTTTTTGTAATTTTATGATTATGTAGATTTGTTTGTATTATAAAATGCAAGATCATAAAAGAAAACTAATCTAATATGTATGCAAAAGCTAGTCTTAAGGAAAAGAGGCAAAGCATCTAACACCAAAAAGAAAGAGTTGTCTATCACGGGCTCACCAAAATGTAAGATATAAATATATGTGTGTGTGTGTGTGTGATGTGTATAGATATATTGCCTCCTAATCCAAGATAAGGAGATCCCAATTGATTAACTGAAAGGAGATGATCAATGCAAAGAGGAATCAACTAGTTATGGATAAAGAGGGAAAGGAGGAAATAATTCCTTAATTGTAAAGTAAAACAATAAATCTAAATTGTTGAAATCTTAATTGAAATGAAACATTTATCTTGGAATGTAGCAGATCTGTAAATACCTATTTTCTGGGGTCTATACTGAGATTTGGGAAAATCTACAACCGGATCTGGAACAGAAACATAGAGACAGAGAAAACCCAGAAATATTTTCCTCTTCTGAGTCAGGTTGACCTTGACCCAAATATAGGGGCACAATGGTACCCCAAATTTTTTACCTTGATCTGTACTGCTCTGATAGAAATTCTATACGTAGATCTCAAAAGTTGGCTAAAAAGGGTATCCAAATCTGATCTAAAATTCGCTGTCCCGTACCTATACCTACAAGAAAAATGGTTTTGTTTGTTGGGGGAGGGGTTTGCCTTAGTCAAACCCTAATTTAGGAATTAACCTTGAAATCAATAATTGAAATGGAGAATGCTAGCAAGTAGTATAAGTAAATCTAACAACAAAGCTATGATATTCAATAGATATGCAATTGTATTTCAAATGTAAACAAGTATGTTAATATGAAATCTTGGAATCAACATTAGAAATCATAAATGTAATCACTACCTCCATGATTGTATGCTTGGAATCCACCTTTAAAGAAGAATGAATGAATATTGAGGATGCACAAAGGATCTTGAAGGAAGATCACACCACCAAGATGGATAGATCTAGGGTTTGAATGATGGATCTTGAATGCTTGAACTAAATCTCTTCAAAGGATTGAATGCTTGAATCCTTGATCTTCAATGGAGAACTTGAAATTATTAAGAAGAAGACTTTACCACCTTGATTGAACACTTGGAAGCTTGAAATCATATAAGAATTATATGTAGATGTTCATGCATGTCCTTGATATCCTTAGTTGAAAATGAGAAGAGAAATGCTTCCTTAAATACAAGTCTAGGGTACAAACTTCTAGAGAGGCCAACATAGGAGAATTAAATTATAATTATTCCTATACTCCTAGAAGTGGACCTATATTAAATATCTTTTAAGAGTCATTACTTCAAAACCTGAAACAACCAACCTGGAAGTGGGAAAATGAACTTTTGAGTTTCCCCCCGCAGCTGACAAACTTTCCAATGGAAAAGAGGGACCTAGGTCAAGGTCAAGGTCAAGGTCAACCTTGACCTAGGTCAGGGTTGAGGTCGACCTTGACCATGGGGGTCAGGACCCTTGGAAAATGTGCCAGGTGGGAAAACTAGTGCCCGGAGAGGCCCAATCAGGGTCCTAAACAGGCACAAAAGTTGAAAAAGAGGCAAAATTGGAGAACAACATGATGATAACCCAAAACACCCCCTAAGGAGGGCTAAATGTTCTTAACATGGAAGTGCTTCCATTTTAAGATGATACAATATCAAAGTGCATCTTGAGACTTGACCATAAATAATGACTTCTTTAATCACATCTTTATATATGAGGAAATTATGATATATCATTTCATGATTTTGATCTTTCATCCAAGTTAGTTATTAACAAGCATCTACCTTTACATGTTTCATGTTTCTTGTATAATGGTAATATATATTATAATTATGCCATGGTTGATAATGCATTTTTTTTATGAAATTACCTTACCATATATATTAATATAAAAATATAAGTATAATTAATCAAAAAAATATAGTTTGGGAGGATATAAAAATCTCTTCCTCGTAGTATCAAATGAGTCTTTCTCAGAGAATAGAAATCACACAAAACACTTGGGAAAAGACCAGAAATAGAGAACCCTAAGTGGCTAGTACGGTACCATCCGAAGGAGGAGGGTCTTGATCATCATTCTTCCCCTAGCCATTTGTAGGGTCTGGCATAGGTTCTGGAAGAGTCCATCCATCTGCATTTTATTCTTCCTTATCTTTCTCCTCCCTGCACGGTGGCTATGGATAATATAGGAAACTTGGAGGAGGATGGTCAAATAGAATCAGTGCCCAAACCATGCCAACTTAAAGCACTAGGAGGAGCACCACCCATAGTGGGTCACCTAGACATGGAACCATCAAGAGGTGGTGAACCAAATCGCCTGTGAGTGGAATCCCTATGGTCATTTGAGTAGCGTCGGGGAGCCTGAGAATGTCGTGTGTGTGAACATTTAACGAAAGAGCTGCGACCATGACGAAGACCATGGGATGGTGAACGAACACCAGTAAAAGAACCATTTGGTGGTACCCTGACAACTGTACAAGGGGCATTACCCCAATATTGCAAAATCTCTTGCAAGTGTGCCACTTTAAGAGCCTCCTTGTAAATTTGAACTTGGATATGTAACATCACATTATTACTGCATCATCCTAAAATGTAAGCACCTAACTTGTGTACATTTTAGGACCAGTTTGTGCCTACTTTAGTATGTTTTCTATGGTAGGACCCCATATTGCACTTAAATTCATACTTAATTCAAATGTGGGTCCTCCTCCTTTTTCAATGTTTCTTGAACTTGAGGTTGGCTCTTATTTCTATGCATGATTTCCCATTTTCCATCCAATCCCATAACTCATATATTCACCTAGGTCCTATGCATTAATTTTTGGATTTCAGAGTCTGTCCCGACATCCTGGCAACCTACATTTTCTCCCTCCATTCTTTTTCACCTTCCCTGACATCCTAGCAAAATTTGAGCCTGATTTGCATAGGACAAGTTGACCTATCGACTTGTACTTGGGTTTTTGGGCCCATATTTGGCCCGATGCCAGGGTTTTTCTCTGAGGTTTATATTTATGATCGACCTAGACTTAACCTAAGCCCCAAAATGAGTATAAAAGGAGCTTCTCTCCCCTATTTTGGTATATATTCATTATTAAGCATCCCCTATTGTGAAACCAATCCATCATTCATATACAAGCTATAATCAAGTGCAAGTTATCATCCATCATTGTGAAGGCATCCATTAGAAAGCATTCAAGTGCAAGGAAGTCATAAATATCTATTAAAGCATTCAATTTTCCATTTAAATCATTTAATCAAGGTGTTTCCTTCCATAGATCTAGCCTCTTTCCCCCATTGGAAGTGAAGAAAAGGAGTTTGATATCAAGGAAGGAGATTTGCATTCATCCATCAAGTTTTCTTTTTCTCTCATCAAACATTTTGGCAAATTAAAACATCTACTACATGAGGTTTTGTCTTACATGATTTCCTTTTGGTTTTTGTGTTCAGTCAAAGCTATTGCATCAACATACTTGATCACATTTAAAGAGGTATTTGCATATACATAGTATGGTATACTTCATTGTTTAGATCTAGCCTCCACTATATGACAACATACTTTTCCTTTATTTCATTTAATTTCAAGGTTGATTCCTATACAAGGGTTTTACTGAGGCAAACCCCTCCCCTCAACCTCCATCCCCTTCTTTTCTTTGTGTAGGAACAAGTGGTTGAGTTTTAGATCTTGAGCTAGAAGGAACATGCACAACTGTAGGTCCTCAAAAAAATTCATCAGATTCAGAGTAGTCAGGAACAAGTCGACTTGTCGACTTCTCCCTGCACTTTTTGGCTAAAATTTGCACACCAAAAAGCTACAGGTTTCAGGTTCTCATATCCAAAGTTACAACAAATTTTGACATTTCGGTGACAATCAAATCCAGTCTCAAAGTACCATTTTCTCTATTTCATTTTTAGGTGCATTTTCCCCTTTCCCTTGTTCTTACTTTCATAGATTAGATTTATTTAATCCATTTCATTTTGCATATTATCACTATTATTTTCTATCTATCTAGGAATTCAAAAACCCCACATTATATAGATCTCACATAGGTACCCTCACTCTCTTGGTTTTGCCAATCAGATTCCTTTTGTAGGTGATTTTGTATTCCTAATGTATTGAGTAATTTGGGGATTTGGTAACCTTTACATTTCCTACCTCCCTTCCCATTTTTTCCTCTATACATTTGGTGAACCTGATGCATGAAATTGTTATTTTGATTTGGTGTTTAGATCTTTTTGTTTTCCTTAGATCTTACCTTTATCACATTCTTATTTTGAGATTTAGTTGTGTGTTTCTTAGAACATGGAACTCTCTTAATTGGATTTTTGTGAAATAACCTATGTCATTACATTCCTTCCCACTTCCTCTTATCAAATTCATAGAGTGAATAATGGTTCTTGCATTGTTTTTTGTATTCCTCTATGGTATTCTTACATATAACATTATGAGATTAACAAACATTTCCCTTCCTTATAAGGCCCATTTCAAGACATTAATCAATATTGCATGTATATTTCTTCTCCAAATCTTAAATAGATGCTTGACTTATATAGCTAACATAAGAGTCTTGGTGGATCCTCATAATCCTATTCCTATAGTTCTTAGTAACTGGGTGATAGAGGTCTAGCTCCTAGTGATCCCATTGTAGTGAGGCATGTATCTTCTCCCTCTAAACCTACTCTGGTGGATGGTATCAAAGCGGCTAGTTCATTTGATGACCCTATAAATTTCCATATTTATCAAGACATTATTCATAATCCAGATGCTAGACATTTCTTATATGATTTCTCTCTAAGAGTGTTGAGTATATCAGATAATTTGGACAATCCTTAATCTTATTGACAACCTAAGAATGATAAGAACAATGATAGCAATATCCCTAAGGAGAACATTCCTCCCTCTGTTACACTCCATACATAATCTCAAGAATCACCTTAACCATCTGCATTTCAACCAAAACCTCATCTTGATGTTCTTTTGCCTACACCCTCTAATGATACATCACATTTTGATAATCGCTTAGCTTTGCCCAAAAGAATCTATTTGAGTATCAAGTATAATTATAGGATATGATTTCCTTATAGACACCTTGAAAAAAAAATGACCCATCAATGGTGAATTTCCATGCTTCTTTCATTACTATAACAAGAATTCTCTTTGTGGTTGTGTTGAGTTTAGACAATTTGTTCAAGATTTGGTTGATAGATTTGTCTTCTTCTTTTAACAACATATATTTTACTTTTTTTTCATATCAAAGTAATACCTTAGCATCTTATTTTCCTATTATTTTTCTCTCCATTATGCAGAGTCCTTTGTGTAATGAGCTTGAGGGAATCATAATAGGAAGTCCTTCTTGCTCTCTCAACTAGGGGGCAAGGGATCATTATTTATTCCTTCCTTCCAAGGATCCATTATCTCTTTGTTGATCATCTCTTTTTTACTTTGATGTCTTCCCATGTACGAACTTTTTGTTTAGGATCTTTATCCTTAGTGAGATTAGTATCCTCATAACAATTTCTTCCTTGCTTGGAAGTTCATATCTTGTATAATTGGGTTGACCACTAAGTAGACATAATTTTTCATCCCCCTTACTTATCTCTATATGGCTTTGCATTATTTCATGATGGTACATTTTTTTGGCATGAAATATTTTATTTCATGCAAGATCCTAACATCTTTACTTTACAATCTTTTTCATGCCTCAAAGTGTTAGTAATAACTGAGAGGGGTGGGGGGCGGGGGGTGAATCAGTGGCCTCAGAAATTTATCCTTTCAAACTTAACCACCAATCAATAAACCTCAGATTATTATGTCCCTACAAGATGCATGCCATGAAATACTAATATTGATTAACTATTTGTCAGTGTTCTTTGTCAATCCTTATTCTTTCTTGATTACCGATAAGTAGTATAACTATTTACCGAAACTCAGTAAATAAGTAGAGTATACCGATCAATCCAAAGTTAACTATGTAAGATACAAAACATTAAAGAAATGAATCATACACACATAACACATGAATTTTTAACCTGGAAACCCTGTTAGGGGAAAAACCATTGGGACCGGTACCCCAAATTTTCACTCTTCTGAAGTGAGCCCTGTTAGGAGCCAACCCTATTAAATGTTACAAACACACGGTTAAGTGCGACCTTGTTAGAGGATTTTATACATAGAGGTTGTCACTTAGTATCGGGCATCTATTGCTACCATCCTTGAATTAGACTCCTTCTTAGACTGTCAATAGGTATCAGGCAAGTCCAATGATACTTTCATGAATCAACCTTTTTGGCACTCCTTGGGATGTACCTCAACATATAGAAGACTGTTAAGTCCTGCTTGATTAAGAGACTTGATGCTTCAATGGTTAAATTGAAACACTATGACCTATTCATATTGCAAATTTGAATTGTAGATTTTTTAGATCTATTTAAGTACATTACCTCTCTGATCAATGTATCAATTCAATTCTTTGTGCTCCACACTTTATGCTCTGTGAAGTTGTGCTCACTATTCCTCGGTGTCTGCGGAATTCCTTAGCTCTCCTTTAGCTTGATTGATCAAGACTGTATGAAGTTGTTCTTCATTAGTTTCTCTTCAGCATCCTCTTTTTATTCATTCCCCTTAATCCCCTCCGTAAATGAATTAAGCTTGTCTCTTATATAGACATGATATTCACTATTTCTTGATCCTTGATTCTTGGCGTGAAGAACAATCCAGCCAATTAGATTTAAAGCATAACTCCTCATTTGTCTTGTAATTATCTTCTTGCCAACTGTAAAAATAATCTTTAAATCAATCACTTAACTCTGGTCGAATAAAAAAAAGAAAACAACTAGTTAAGTCTATCTTTAGCTCTTTCCAACTAGATATTTTGTCATTTTCTAAACTCTCTGTTCTGTCGGTCACTACTACAGTTAGTTGTCGGTGACAATTGACAGTTTCATCAGTGAGACTCCAGTTAGCTTTGGGATCTCCTTCCGTCGGCCATCATTAGAATTTTACTCGTCGGTCAACTCTATTTTTAGTTCATCGGGCATCCTATGGTTTTGCTTCGTCGGGCAACACTATACTTTAGCTCGTCGGGTATCACTGTGACTGTTCTTCTTTTCTTTGACCGTTGATGTGCACTCTGTCGATGTTGTTTGTCACTAAGTGAATACTTGACTTTTATGCATTGCTAAAAGCATAACCTTTTTTTCATTGATTCTCTGAAGTCTTTGGCATTAAGTACATGACCGTACAGGTGATATCAAGTTGACATCAATGATAATACAAACCATTAACTAATTTAATGCCTTGCATTATCTTCAACTCAACATTATCAAACATCGAATCAGTTGCATGTCATCAATCTCTCCCTTTGGCATTGATGGAAACATACTATATTATCACACTATACTATTTCTAGTACAATATGAAATACAACAGTTGAGATCCATCAAACTACCAATATTTTTTTTGTTTTGATAACTGATAAATGTCTGACCATCGGTAAGCTCTGCTTTAGCTAAGATTTGATTCTTGCATCTCTTTTTCTTCTGATGTGTTGTGTCCTCTTTTCTTGTCAATTTCTCTCCTTTGACTATTCTATCTCTTTTGATGTATTTTTATATTGTCAACAACTCTCCCTTTGTATAATCCTTTCCATACAATTTCTCTCCCTAAGGATATAATCTCTCTCTATTGGAGTAATGTGATAGTGGATAATATCTTTCCGTAGAAAGATTTGATAATATGGATAATTTCTCTCCCTTTAACAGCAATGCCAAACAAATATTTTACAAATATCTGACATTCATGTCAAACAATCATTTCTTTCCATCCATAATATAATCCTTGAATTTCCCTTATCTATCAACAATACAACAATATGCTCTGGTGCTCGGTTATGATATATACCTATTTGTATATAGATGTAGCTTTGAAGTTTGTCTCTTTGCTTGCATCAACATTAATGATATTCTGATAATATGTGGGCTGATGCAGCCTTCAGTCATTTTACTGACTGGTAGACAAGGGTTTGACCCCTAGTCTCTTTCTCAAGTACTCAAATGTATCCTTGGGCAGTGGCTTGGTGAAGATATCAGCTAATTGTTCTTTGGATTGCACATACTCAAGTGTCACTTCTTTTTCTTGAACTTGTTCTCTCAAACAATGATACTTGATGGCAATGTATTTAGTATTGGAATGCATGACTGGATTCTTGGAAATGTTTATTGCACTAGTGTTATCACAATAGATAATCAATGGTTCTAAGATCTTCATATGCATACCTTCCAATAATTTTTTGATCCATGCAATATTTGAGAAATTTGCAATAGCAACAACATACTATGCTTCTGTAGTAGACTGGGAGATGCATCCTTGCTTCGTGCTAATCCATGTGACAAGTTTGTCACCCATAAAGAATTCTCCTCAAGTTGTGCTCTTCTGGTCATCAAGATTTCCAACCCAATCAATGTCGGTAAACACCTTAAGTTCAAATTTTCCTTCTCTTCTATACCATAATCCATATTCCTCAGCATTCTTCAGATATCTTAAAATCCTTTTCACAGTAGTCATATGTGATTCCCTGGGGTTAGCAGAAAATCTAGCAACTATTCCTACTACATGTGCAATATATGGTCTAGTATGTACAACATACATGAGTTTTCCAATCATTGATATGTACAAAGTCTGATTTACCTATGTTGTCTTGTCCTCCTTTGTCAAATTACATCCAGTAGCCATCAGTGTTCCAACTGGTTTGGATTCTTCTATCTTGAATATTTTTAGGACCTCTTTAATGTATTTAGACTGTGTAATGAAAATACCTTCACTTTGTTGAATGATCTGTAGACCAAGAAAGAACTTGATCTCTCCAAACATAGACATCTCAAAATCTTTTCTCATCTCATTAGAAAATGATTTACATAGCATATCATTGCCTCCAAATATGATGTCATCAACAAATATTTCAGCAGTCAAAGTTTTAGCATCAGTATCTTCCTTTAAATAAAGATTACTGTTTTCACTAGTTCTTACAAATCTAATACTTATAAGACAGGAATGAAGTTGCTCATACCAGGCTCTAGGAGTTTGTTTTAATCCATACAAGGCTTTGTGAAGTCTACATACTATGTTTCTCTTGTCTGGATCGACAAGCCCTTCTGGTTGCTTAATGTATACCTCTTCTTCAAGTATTCCATTTAGGAATGCTGACTTGACATCCATCTGGTATACCTTGAATCTTTTGAATGCAACATAAGCAAGTAGTATTCTTACACCTTCTAGCCTAGCAATGGGTGCAAAGGTCTCTCCATAGTCTATACCTTCCTCTTGTGCATACCCCTTGCATACTATTCTTGCATTGTTTCTTGTGACTTCTCCATTCTCATTCAGCTTATTCTTGAATATCCATTTTGTACCGATGACATTCTTGTCATCTAGTCTTGGCACAAGTGACCATGTCTTGTTCTTCTCAATCTTCTCAATCTCATCACTCATAGCACTTATCCATTCTTCATTATCAAGTGCAGCATTGACAGATTTTGGCTCAAACTCACAAATTAAACAATTTGAGTTTAAAGACTTACTTCTTGTATTCTTGTGTTGTAATGTGTGATGTTTTCTCCTTCTTTCATTCTGAGATCATAAAACTTTCCTCTAAGGCTTTCTGCCTTGGCTCTCAGAACATTTGTATCACCTCCATGTACAAGTTCAGTTTGTCCCACATCTACTTTCCAGTTTTGCAATCCTTGACATCTTCAAATTCAACATTAGAGAGTGAGGAAGAAAGCTCTATGACCATGCAGTTATATTCATGCTTCTCTCTCAATTTATCTAATGTTAATGATCATGTGGGAAACACATATTCAGTATCTAGGAATTGAGTAACATCATTACCAATACCTGATAAGTGGAGTCTTATCCTGCTTTTCCATGAAGCAAAGTTCTCTTTGTTGATCAACTTGGGCACATCTCATTTGTTCATCTTGTGATCTTGAATTAGGTCTTGAAACCTTCCTTTCTAAGCACATAAGCTCTGATACCAATTGTTAGTAATAACTGAGAGGGGGGGGGGGGGGGGGGGNGGTGAACCAGTGGCCTCAGAAATTTATCCTTTCAAACTTAACCACCAATCAATAAACCTCAGATTATTATGTCCCTACAAGATGCATGCCATGAAATACTAATATTTATTAACTGTATGTTGGTGTCCTCTGTCAACCCTTATTCTTTCTTGATTACCGATAAGCAGTATAACTAGTTACCAAAACTTAGTAAATAAGTAGAGTATACCGATCAATCCAGAGTTAACTATGTAAGATACAAAACATTAAAGAAATGAATCATACACACATAACACATGAACTTTTAACGTGGAAACCCTGTCAGGGGAAAAATCACTGGGACCGATACCCCAAATTTTCACTCTTATGAAGTGAGCCCTATTAGGAGCCAACCATGTTAAAGGTTACAAACACATGGTTAAGTACGACCTTGTTAGAGGATTTTATACATAGAGGTTGTCACTTAGTATCAGGCATCTATTGCTACCATCCTTGAATCAGCCTCCTTCTTAGGCTGTCAATAGGTATCGGGCAAGTCCAATGCTACTTTCAT
>MU224958.1:2094188-2117571 GCA_018584345.1 Thuja plicata | reverse complement strand
TTTGGCACTCCTTGGGATGTACCTCAATATATAGAAGACTGTTAAGTCCTACTCGGTTAAGAGACTTGATGCTTCAATGGTTAAACTAAAACACTATGACCTGTTCATATTGCAACTTTGAATTGTAAATTTTTAGATCTATTTAAGTACATTACCTCTCTGATCAATATATCAATTCAATTCTTTGTGCTCCACACTTTATGCTCTGTGATGTTGTGCTCACTGTTCATCGATGTCTACAGAATTCCTTAGCTCTCCTTCACCTTGATTGATTAGGACTATATGAAGTTGTTCTTCATCAGTTTCTCTTCAGCATCCTCTTTTTATTCATTCCCCTTAATCTCCTTCGTAAATGAATTAAGCTTGTCTCTTATATAGACATGATATTCACTGTGTCTTGATTCTTGGCATGAAGAACAATCCAACCAATTAGATTTAAAGAATAACTCCTGATTTGTCTCGTAATTATCTTCTTTCCAACTGTACAAATCATCTTTAAATCAATCACTTAACTCTGGTCAAATAAAATAAAGAAAACAACCAGTTAAGTCTATCTTTAGCTCTTGCCAGCTAGATATTTTGTTGTTTTCTGAACTCTTTGTTCCGTCGGTCACTACTACAGTTGGTTTTCGGTGACAAATGATAGTTCCTTCGGTGAGACTCCAGTTAGCTTCGGGATGTCCTTCCATCAGGCATCATTGGAATTTTACTCATCAGTCAACTCTGTTTTTAGCTTGTCAGGCATCTTGTGGTTTTGCTTCGTCGGGCAACACTATACTTTAGCTCGTCGGGTATCACTGTGACTATTCTTCTTTGCTTTGACCGTCGGTGTGCACTTCATCAGTGTTGTTTGTCACTAAGTGAATACTTGACTTTTATGCATTGATGAAAGCATAACCTTTGTTCCATTGATTCTCTAAAGTCTTTGGCATTAAGTACATGACCGTACATATGATATCAAGTTGACATCAATGACAATACAAACCACTAGCTGATTTAATGCCTTGCATTATCTTCAACTTAACATTATCAAACATCCAATCAGTTACATGTCATCACAAAGGGCATGACTATCATCAAATAATCATCCATATCATTTCATCTCTCTCCTTGATTAATTTCTTACATTATAATATGGTATCCTTTCTAGCGTAAATATCTTTTTTTTACATTAAGAGTTTTCTCTGGTTTGTAGCTTATTATGCTTGGAAATGCATATCTATTGTGAAGTGACTATCATTAGAGATGCATCTCATATTTTATCCCACCTTCACACTTGTGGAGCAGGGTTTCATGTTGTTTTCCTTTCCCTATTCTCTAAGGATATACTTTCCTTAGTATAGTGGCATTTGTTTATCATGTGACATTATTTTCCTATAAAGAGTTGTTTTTTTTGATTCAATATTCTCTCTTATGCAAGAGGTGTGCATCCTTGATCACAACACGTTCTTTATTTGTAAACCTTTGTTCATCATAGGCAAAATCCCTTACTTTTTGTTTCAGAGTATGTTATCCTTCATCAAGAATCCCTTTTTCACCTAGTACTAGGGGCCTAAAAGGGTGCATTCTTGTTCTCCTCCCCTCTTTGTTTTGAAGATGTTATCTTTGTTCAAGAACTCCTCTTGAAGGTAGATGTCTTGCAGAGAAGATCACTTCTTTTCAAGGGTCTCTTTCCACAAGTGGAATATCCTTTCACGATTATCTATTTTCTTAGCTCTTAAGAGTTAACCCTCTTAGCTGAGTTTATGGAATACATTGTTGCTTTAAGGATATCTTCTATTTGTTGGAAGTAGGTATCATCACTTCTCTTTCCTTATGATGTTAGCTAAGTTCCCATCATAAGGAAGGGGGTATACATACAACCTCCCTTGTACATTATATGTATATTTTTGTTAATTTGATCCCGAGGGAAACAACCTTTCCTTAGGCCTGATCGTTTTTCATGGATCCATAAGATTGATCCCTAAGTCACCCCTATGCACAAAAATTTTCCCCTGTGTGCAAATTTTTTTTAAGCCGCCTACATGTACAATTTTTGTTTCAAGGTAGAATTGAATAGCATAACACATCTTGCTAGACTATCAATTACTCTCTCTCTCTCTCTAATGTCAGTGGAACTATCATAACACAACTTTCTATCCTTTCTACTCATCTCCCTTTCTCTCTTCTCCTCCCATGGATCACCTAGCATAACACAACTTGCTAGCCTATTGGATTAATGCTCTCTCTCTCTCTCTACTTTCTCATGGATATGCTAGTGGTTTAGACCATGGAGTTTGTATCATCCTTGGTGGCGCCCTTTCCCTTTCTATGTGATTACTTATCCTCTTTCAATATCTTTCCATATATGATATTAGTGTATGGGACATTTTCGATCAAGGTCTCTTTCAGTAGTTGATTTGGAGTCATGATTTTAGTACTAACCGCTTTTGTGTGTTGTGTGTTGTGTGCTGTTTCTTTTGTCTTTGTTTTTCTTTTTTTTTCATACCCTTGCACATGGATGTTGAGTTGAGATCCTTTACTTGGGGGCTTATGTCCTTGAACTTAGTGTTGTCTCATCTCTTCTGCAATTCTCTCATGATCACCTCTCTTTCATCATTCTTTCTTTCTTCTATATCTTTCTTTACCATGAACATGAGCTTGTCTTTTACTCCTGCTAAAGTGGGTGCTAAATGTATCATCCCAAAAAGTAAGCACCTAACTTGTGTTCATTTTGGGCCTAATTTAGTGTTTTTTCTATGGTAGGACCTTATATTGCACTTAAATGGATACTTAATTAAAATATGGGTCCTCCTCCTTTCTTAATCTTGCTTGAACTTGAGGTTGGATCTTATTTCTATGCACGATTTCCTATTTTCCATCCAATCCCATAATTCATTTCTTCACCTAGGTCCTATGCATTGATTTTTGGATTTTGGATTTTGTCCCAACATCCTGGCAACCTGCATTTTCTCCCTCCATTCCTTTTCATCTTCCCTAGAATCCCAACAAAATTTGATCCTGATTTTCCTATGGCAAGTTGACCTATCAACTTGTCCCTAGGTACAAGTCAACTTGACGACTTGTACGTTATTTTTGGGCCCATATTTGGCTCGGGGCTCAATGTCAGGGTTTTTCTCCAAAGTTTAGATTTGTGGTCATCCTAGACTTAATATGAACCTCGAAATATAAAATGAGGTCCTCTCCCCTTATTTTTCCATCTATCCATTATTAAGCATCCACTATTATGCAAGAAATCCATCATTCATATGCAAGCTATAATCAAGTCCAAGTTATCATCCATCATTGTGAAGGCATCCATTAGCGTGCATCTAAGCATTCAAGTGCAAGGAAGCCATACAGAGTATTCAACCATTCAAGTTTTCATTCCAATCATTCAATCAAGGTTTTTTCTTCCATAGATCTAGCTCTTTTCTCCCATTGGAGGCCAAGCAAAGGAGTTTGATATCAAGGAAGGTGATTTTGATTCATCCAATAAGTCTTCATTTTCTCCCATCAAATATTGTGGTGAATTAGAACATCTACTACATGATGTTTTCTCTTACATGATTTCTTTTGGTTTTTGTGTTGAGTCAAAGCAATTGCACCAACATACTTGATCACATTTAAAAAGGTAATTACATCTACATAGTATGAAATCATGTTTATATCTAGCCTTTGCTACATGTCAATATGTTTTTCCTTTATTTCATTTCATTTCAAGGTTTATTTATATATAGGGGTTTGACTGAGGAAAACCCCTCCCCTCAACCTTATTCCTCTCTCTTTTTATGTGTAGGAATAGGTGGCAGAGTTGCAAAATCTGTATCTTGAAGGCACATGCACTATCGCAGTTCCTCAAAAAATTTCATTAGATTCGGAGAAGTCAGGAACAAGTCCACTTGTCGACTTCTCCTTGCACGTTTTTTCTAAAATTTTCACATCAAAAAGCTATAGGTCTCAGGTTCTCAGATCCAGAGTTACAATAGATTCTAACATTTTGGCGATAGTCAAATCCAGTCTCAAAGTAGTATTTTCCTCTATCTCATTTTTAGGTGCATTTGTTCTTACCCCTTTTCCCTTGTACTTACTTTCATAGATTGGATTTACTTAATCCTTTAAATTTTCCATATTATCAATATCATTTTCTATCTATCTAGGAATTAAAAAACCCTATATTGTGTAGATCTCACATTGGCATCCTTACTCTCTTGGTTGTGCCAATTGGATTCCCTTTGTAGGAAACTTTCTATCCCTAATGTATTGAAGAATTTGGGGATTTGGTAACCTTTACATTGCCTACCTTCCCCCTTTTTTCCTCTATACAATTACATATGCAAGCTTTAGCAAAAAGAGAAACATTAGTATCAATATGAGCATGTGCAAATACAACTACATTTATGTCCTTCCATATAGAAAATAAGATTTCCATCCTGAAATAGTGCTAGAGTTGCAAAAAGGGGGATGAAAGTCTAGGGGTATGACACAAGAGAACCATGTGCCAGGAGAAAAATTATGGTAAAAAAGGCTTAAAAAAATCATGAATCTATGCCCAGTAATGATGAGCCCTTCTATAGAACTAGAAATTATTGTGAAAGGATTCAAATTGACCACAAAAGGACGATGAGGGTCTAGAATACCCAAACGATGAAGATAGGATCCTAAAGGAAAGCCTTGGAAAAGAATACACTAGGAAAAATGTGTTATTTGGGTTATGTGAGAGAAGATAAGATAGTAAAAAACTGAACTCTCCAAGAAGAATGTGAGGACTGCAAATGCCACCGCTGGTTGAGAACCTAGACCATAGGTAAATGAGGAGAGATCTAACGATAACCTTGCCTAGGTTGATATCTGGAAAATGGCATCTATGGGTACCATCGCTAGTCTTTCCACCAAGGATTGATGCTAAAGATACCAGTCTTATGCAGCAATTCCACTGGAAAAGTCAAGATGAGGAGGTCATAAGTCTGACAATCTTGGTGAGTCAAACAAGATTGAACTTGCAAATCCTCCCAAGTTCGTAAAGACATTATAAGCCTAGAAAAAAAGGTCTCGAGGGATCCAAATGCCTCGCCTGTGAAATAAAAGAGCATGGATACCTAGAAGATGGGCCAAAGGAAGGACTTGAAACTGAATCAAAGGAGACTACCATAGATTATGTTGATTGAAAGATAACCCATCTTGAAATCCAACACCATCCCAGCGAAGCCATGGTTTGGAACTTCCCAGGAATGTCATATGCCTTTATCAACAAAATAACCATAGATTTTCACTGGTTCTCACATGAGAATAAGGGTTTTAAATCCACTCCCCTTCCAAGTTGAGTGGTGTAAAGGATAGCTAGAGGAAATGCAATGCTGAAGGATAATTTTGCAAGCCTCATTTCCTGAAATAGAACTAATAACCCATTTGACGCACAAGGCTTGTCCTTGTTTCTGGGTGGAGATGAGGCTGAGGCCTCCAAATTCTATGGGAAGGAAGCAAAAGCCCCAGGCAACTCAGTGGAAACCATGTTTCTTTGTGTCTGAGGCCTAAAGAAAATCTTGCAACAATTTCTCAAGCTTGTTGTATGAAGATTTGGAAGGTGCCCAACAAAAGGAATAATAAACATGTGTAGCTGCAAGGACTTTTGAACATATTTGAATTATCCCAGCCAGGGATAGAGGCTCTTTCAAACAGTAGGCCAATTTTTTCTCAATCTTTGAAAGAACAACACTCTAAAGCTCAGTTGTGGAACCATGAAAGGAAAATGGAATTCCCAGAAAATAAAAAACTTCCCTGTGGTGAATCCATTTTTAGCCATAATGAAGAATCCAATCTAGTGTTGGGAGGATTGATTATCAATAACAAAGGGTTTTTTGGCATTTAATGGCTGAGCCAAAGGCCAAACAAAAGGTTTCTAAAAATCGAATAGCATTCTGGACATTTTCTCTACCCTCAATAAGGGTGAGGAAAGAATCATCAACAAAGAGACCATTCACAAGATGAGAAGTTTAATCTGGGATGTAAATACCCCAAACCCGGCCTACTGAGATAGAAGAGGCAAGAAAATAGCCAAATCCTTCAGCAACAAGAACATACAAGTATGGATTCAAAGGGAAACCTTGACGGATAGACCTATGCAAGCCAAAAGTATGAGATTGTTGGCCATTAATTGTAATATAGGTAGAGGCATGATAAGAAACAACATTTGAACAAAAAGAACAAAGAGAGGACCAAACCCAAGTGCTTTAAGCATGGATAAAATGAAAGTCCATTTAATGGAGTCATAAGCTTTTGCAAAATTGATCTTGAGGGAAATGGTGTTCTGGTTAGATTGTTGAGCCCACTCCATGCCCTCCCAGACAACTATAATATTTTTCAGAATAAATATGGGTTGGATGAAACTAGTCTGCTCTTGATGCACAATTTGGGGAAGAAGGTGACAGATTTTCAAAGAAAGGGCCTTGACTATAATTTTGTAGGATACATTCAACAAAGTGATGGGGCGCCAATTACAAATATCTTCAGAATCACTGAAATTAGGTATGAACTTAATATTTCCTTTATTAATTTCTTGTCCTAAGGAACTAGTTTGAAAATATTCTATATACACATGTTGCAAGTTAGAGCCCACGCAATTCCAAAGGGTTTTATAAAATTCACATGGGAAGCCATCACAACTTGGAGATTTGTCATCTACCATAAAAAATGTAGCTTCCTTAAGGTCTTCAATGGTCAATAGTTGATCATAGAAGGTCCATTGTGAATCAGAAAGATGAGAAGGAACAACTACTAGGCAATCTTCCAAGGCTTGTTCATTGACAGTTGTAGGTGTTTGACCAGTACAAAACTTTTGGTAATGATTAACAAAGACTTGAAGAATGTCGAGAAACTCGATGAGAATTGAATTGCCTTTCTTAATTCTTTTAATACAAGGAAAGGAATGTCGAGGGCATAGAGAGAATAAAAACTCCTTGGTAGCTCGATCTCCAACCTTTAACCAGTGCATACATGCTTTAATCTGAGCACCTCTAGTTGTATAGTTGTTAGTAATTTTATTTTGATGATAGAGAGTAGCCACCTTTAACTGTAAGTTTGTTGAAAAAGGACGAGCTTCCAAACTCTCTATAGCGGCCCATAATTCCTTGATAATCTGAGCATAAGACCGTTGGCAGAATTGGGCTATTTTTCCCCCATAAAAGCGGAGGAATTTAGTTGTTCAATGAATAACATCATTCCACCACAAAATCAAACTTGTTGGTTGAGTGGGCCTAGGTTCCAAATTCCAAATCCGCAAAATGTGGGCCTGTGTAGGAGGATGACTCAACAATGATGTGTTGAGATAAAAACTGAGACTTAAAGGAATGTGGCAAGACAACACATCATTCAATTCTGAATTTATTTGGAAAATAGTCTGACAAAGTGACATCCTGCAATGGTAAAACTAGCAAAAGTTGATCTACCCCAAACAAGAAAAAGGATTGAGTGGAAATAGTTGAATGTGAATATGTGTAATGCAACAATGTTAAATATGTAACACATATTAATTAAAATCCTTAGAAAGTATTTAAAATTTGGAATGAATGAAAACAATTTAAACTATTACAAAACCAAGAAATTTCCATTTATTTTCATATGATTACATATAGACCCTAATATTATAGGTGGAGTCTACAAAAAAGAGATAAACTATATATTTTAACTTTTACTCAAATCTATTGAACTTAGATCACAAACACTATTTGCATTCCTTAATACCATATATTCAAATTGGATTACAAATATAAAATAATTTTTTAACATTCTATGGAATTGTAATACAATAAAAAATACCACTATAACAACTTAGAAAAAGTGTACATATGGCACATTTATGACCACCTACAAATTAGTTGAGCTTAGTCCAACTGATAACTAACACCATGAAAGATCCAATACTAATTCCTTTCAAGTTGCCTCAAGTTTTTTTCATTTCATAAGTTACTGGATAGAGAGTACAAATATGTAAAATATACCAAAGGTGATGAGGGGTAAGTTTTCTTCAATGATAACATCTCTTTACAGATATTTGGTTGGAGAAAACTTTGTTAAAAAAGTGGTGTCTCAGCCTTGCATTTACATAAGTTTACTATTTATAGTAAGTTTAAATTTGAGCATCCAGATTGGTCCAGATTTTTTCCCAAAGCTAGCGTTTGGCTAGATAAGCATGTTGGTAAACTTTTGCTACAAGATCATGTCTATATTTGAAGATATTAAAGTACATCAATTTTTAATAATTTTGTTTGAAAGTTTCAAAGTCAATCTTGGAGGCCTTAAAGACTCTGGATGGGGCCAAAGGTGGTTGCGATAAATGTAGTGAGTTATATTTTGATGGAGCACTGAACACGAGATTTTCAGCGCATCAAATTGTTAGTCAATCTAATACCCAAATCAAAAGTTATGGCCTCCAAAAGTTATGTCTTCTGAAATGGAAAACATAAAAAAGTGTTGGACACAAATGAGCTATAAAAGTGAGTTACAGATGATGGTGTGTGTTTTGAATTTTGGATCGGAGAGTTAGGCATCACTTTTTTTGGTCATTTTAGCTCATGATTTTGTAATATTGTTTGACAATTTCATCATGTATTATATTTCCTATATATTAGGTGCATGAGATGGAGGTTGAGTGTAAGATTCTTATAGCTATATGGTTACCTCCAGATCTATAGTTGGTGATACTCCCATGAGAAGCTTTCTCTGCAAATATATTATATTCTATCATTGATTTGTGAATAATATATTCGCTGACTTTTGGAGTGTGGGGTATTTCTCCCAAAAGGGTTTTCCCTATGTAAATCACTGAATTTTTGTATGCATGTTATTTATGTTCATTTTTGTTAATTTTTTATAGAACATTTGTATATATTTGAAATTTTTTGCATAACCCTCCCCTCAAGGTTAGTGAACTATCTTCCTTTCAAACTTGGGGTTGTCTTTATTGATTGCAGAGTACATAAAGTTTCAAATATGCAATACATATTGGGTTTGGAAAGAAACCTAATGCTTGTGTCTAAAATATCTAGCTCAATACTTTGTGTCAATTTTTTGAAAACATATATTTAAAATCTACACATGGAATCTCAAAAACCACTAGTTTACATCATTATCAAATTTTTTAAAAAAATTCTATAAGTGAGAGAAGGTAAATATTTAGTTTTAAATGTTATTTCCAATGTCTCATTTGACCAAAAATTGGAACACACTCTGATGGAATCACCTAGTGATTTTGTAAGCATCATCATTGTAGAATAATTATTTTGATTGTGTTATCAATAGGTGTAGCACTTGGTCTTTGTATTTTGTTTAATTGTATAATTATTTGGAGTTCCTAGTTGCACATTTTTTTGTAAAATAGTGTATTATTTTTTAAGTACATATCTTTGATAGTTATTGCTAAGAATGATCAAAAATTATTTTGCATTGGGTAGTAAAATTATACAACTACTTTTTAGTTATAATCTTTCAATTAATTTACTATAATTCCTAGGTAAAGTTTCATTATTTATAAAGTTTAATTTTTCTCTCATGTGTATTTCAAAAATTGAAGCCCTTTTCATAATATAAAATATAGGGGCTTAGGAGTCCTTAATATTTTATATCATCAAATAAAACAATGATACTTGAGGTGTACCATTATTGTAGTGATACACATTATATCTTGATATATGCATATACCATTTTGCTCAATATATATCTTGTACCTAACAATACTAGTACTCTTAACTCTTTTGTATTCCCTTTTATTAATTAACACATTTAGTTTAAAAAATATTTGATAATATTATTAAATTAAAGACAAACTACAAATTTTTATTAAATCTATAAATCTATTTTACAAATATAATAAATTTTTATTTTTTACTTTAAAAAATATGATTTGAGAGATTACTCCTTTCATTTAAAAATATTACAATGTTAATATTTAATTTATTAAAAAATTAAAAACTAATTCATCTTGAACAAAACTCCTCATTTCAATTCTATGCTTCATAAATGGTTATACTTCTAACCAAAGCATGTAACCAAAATCATAAATGGTTATACTTTCAAGCCACAATCATATGCTTTTTGACTATTACTTTCTCTTCACCTGGGTCTAACGATACTGCCATGAACATGGAAGAAATGCCTATATTCACCCGGTAAAAATGCTTCATAGATAAACCATTGCTGGTAAGCAGTGAGGATTGCCATTTTACACAAATAAGCATATATTATTAGAATGCTAGAGTAAACACATAAATATTTATTGTTGCTGGGATAATATCATAATCCCTATAATCCTTTAGGCAGGAAGGCCAGTTCAACCTAAAATGAACTTTATAAAATTATAGGGTTTGCTGGTATACAAAAGCGGCGAGGATATCCATTTTACATAAATAAGCATATATTGTTAATACCAGAGTAGTCATATAAATGTTTATTGTAGCTTGGATAATATCATAATTTCTATAATCCAGACAGCTATATAAATGTTTATTGTAGCTGGGATAATATCATAATCCCTATAACCCATTTAGTTATATAAGCTTCTGGGAGCAAAAGAAAGCAGTACTAGATGTCACGGTCTCTGGAACACTCAGGAGACATGGCTGGATATCTAACTCTGTCACTGCAATAGTTGTAGATTGTATACTTGTCTCTCACCCATCTCAGCCTTCTCCACTGCAATCCATCCAAATCATCAAACTCCTTCTGATCCCACCACCTCCTTCCCAGTGTTGGGCACTGTGAATTTGGTGCAGATGCCTCACACCCATCAACATGGAATCCCTTGTATGCTGCCACAAATGGTGCTTTGCTCCAGTCTGTCTTCTCAAGCCCCCCTCTYGTGGCCCAATCATCTGCATTCCACAAGCTTGAGTAGATCTTCATTGGCTGATTGAATGGATATCTCACTCCCAAGTCCTTGCTGTTCTTGAACACTCTGATTGGAACATCATCTACAAAGAACCTGAATGCAAATGCTTTTGTTTTAGAGACTTGAAAATGAGCCATATTTGAACATTTTAACACAAGGGCAATTGATTTGAATGGGTAAAGGTGGAATTTTGATCAATCAAGGAACATGAACTTACACAATTTGATGCATGTTCCAGAGAACAGAGTAAGAATGGTACTCTGTTGTGGGGTCAAACCAGAGGTATATGCGCTGTTCTCTGTCTCCTTTCCCTCCACTGAACACATTGGTTTGGAGAATGTATGGCTGCCCAGATCTGTTTCCTAAGAACTCAAAGTCTATCTCATCATGCTCTGAGTTCTGTGATGACAGCTGAAACTCACAAGAACACAAGTAAATTGTCTTTCACAAGAACACAAGTAAATTGTCATGTTATACATGTTGTGGAGCAGAAGAAAGAATTGAGAAGAGTAGAACATGGTGTTGTAGTTACATAGAAAGCAGTGACAGTGCCAGCAGAGTCACCAGGAACCATCTTTATCTGCATACTGAAGTGCCCAAACAAGTATGTGCCCTTAGATTGGAACCCAGTACCTGCAGTTGCACCACATCAAAAGAAAATATATTATACAAGAATTGGGTATCTGAATTCAAACACCATTGTAAGATAAATCTGCAAATGGTGATGGGTGTGGCAGTATCAGAGGGTATTACCTGTCCATTTGTCTAGAGAAAGTGTAACTTCCTTTCCACCATTAATGTAGTTTATATGATCAGCGGCCCAAGTGTTGACATAGTTATTTTGAAATGGCACATCTATGGGTCTATGTGGTGAGGCAGCCATGGCAGCAGGCACCACCACTGCTAAGAGAAGTAGCCATATTTTGAGCAGCATCTTCACCAGAGCCTTCTCACTCTATCAAATGAACCTATAAAACAAAATTCTCAATACTGGAGTGAATGTAAAACCCACAACAGAATAATTAATTTAAATTTCGGTCACTTATTTTTCTAAAGCTTCTATATAAACAGGTATACACTGCTCTTAACATCTAGAATTATCTATGGATTTTATAAGTGCTCTAACTATGTTAATGAAACAAAACATTGAATGCATAAATACAATTAATTAGGTCACTTTGCTGGATTTTTCAATAATCTGATATAATAAACTATTGTCCCTATCATCTATTATCATTTCTGATATTAAGACAGATTGAAAGCAACATCCTACTTGCTCAGAAATCCCATTTGATAATCTACAGTAGCTTTAAAATGGTTTCCCATTTGTTCCGAGACAGGAAAGCTCAGAGAGCTATATACAAGAACCTTAATTTTTCAAATATTTCAGCCTCATTTGCTCCAAGCATCACACAATTTATCATCAACCTCTCCTAAGCACATTAAACTTCTAACACAAGCACATTCTTTCTTCCAAGCCCATCAAATTATTAGCCCTTAAACAGTCAGAAAATATTGAATAAGAAGAGAGTCTTGATCAACTTAGTGTTTCATTCATAAGTACTAAATCATAGACATCAATGCCACCTGCACCGGTTTTCTCTCCTTCACTAAAGTCTTCATGCTCATAAACATAAAAAAAAATTCTTGCACTGACATCACTAAATTTTATGAATCCTATTCACCAATTCCAATGTGGCAACACTTGTTTGATTTTGAACAGACCTATCCACTAAGGCAGGCCAACTGCATACTTGTGACAACAATTGATTGAAACCACAAAAGAAAAAAAGGTCAGAGAAGTGAAGATTAGGACTGAGTAGATGAACTCAGGAAGCTCATATACCTTAGAGAAAGTGAAGAAAAACACCTTGAAATGGAGATAGTGAAGCAGGTCAGAAAAACTGTTGAAGAGCAACTGAAATGAAGAAAGACTTGGGAATTCATGAAGAGTGAAAGGCCCTTTTGTAATAGGTGATGAGGAAGAAAACATCCAAAAGAAAAGGTAGGTGAAATGGGCAAATCAGCACCAGCTCATGCATTCTTGGAATCATCTTTTCAGTCCTGGAAACATACAGCTAAAGTCTAATTAAAAAGACTATCTTTCTCAATATTGGACTTACTGTACAAGAATAAATCTTTCTGATTTGTAATGTGTGTCAAATGTTTCTTTGGCAAACATGAAAATGGCATTGGAATACCCATTTGTCTTTAATGGATAAATTGCAATTATCTACTGTTTTGCAAGTAAATTTACTGTGTTACAAACATGATGATAGTCCTTTTAGCAAACAGTGGGTTGCATAATTGAGGGAAGGTCGGTGGTAGACAACCCATCTTGCATGGTCTGCTGTTAAAATTAGTATTTTCTTGTATTACAAAAAATATGTCCGAACCAAAGATTTCTTCTCTTTTGATAGCACAACCACACATTGTTTGTTTTATATAGAGAGTTTGTTTTATATAGATAGAGCCAAAGATTTGCTTACTTTCTAGTCCATTATTTTGATAAAAAAAACCACTTAAAAGTTATTTAATATGCAACGTGCTTATTTATTATTTGGGCCCCAAATTTAGCAACAATTATTATCAAAATACAGGGAAGTCATTGAAGTGGAAAGGGTACATGGTTATCATCATCCCCCACTTCCCATCTATCCAATTGTTTTTAAATAAATGTGTATTCACATAGTATTAGTATCTGCATGGAGTGTATTATGATTACATTTAATATTTTTCAATTTCAATAAGTTAATATATTTTTAACCAACCACAAGTGTGTAACAAGTTTCAGATTTTTCTAATATGTTCTCTTCATTGACAAATGTTCTTTTCATTGACAAATGTTCTCTACAAATATTGAGCATGTTTTTTAATAAACTAATTTTTGATTGTTTAGGAATTTCATATTTTTTATTTTGGTGTTTTTTCTATTTATGAAATTATATCTAATATTATATACGGATAAAATTATTCGATGTGTGTTTTTCATTGGAAGAAATAGCTAATAATATGTATTGAAAACGTTAATTTTGGAATTTTATATTATTTTAGTGAAGGATAAACTTTGTGCATTGGACTTATGTTAAGAGGGCTTTTAGATATTTGGGAAGGAATTCATAAGAATATTTATTTGACCATAGTATTGGTGGTGTCAATTAGACATTAGACATGCAATGCTTCATGGATGCATATTGGGTATGTGACTTGGATAGTTAAAGATCCACTATTGGCTATGTTTTCTCTTTTTGGAGGTCTAGAAGTTGAATGAGTAAGAGGCAGCACATGGTTGATTTTTTCACCATCAAGGTATATGGCTACTACACATTCCTCTAAGTAGATACTATGGCTATAGAGAACTTGTGTAGGTATTATTTTTTATTGTAGAGTGGTTAGACTTGGTTGTGACAATCATAGTGCTATTTTTTTAGCCAAAAAATGTCATATATCATGCTCATACTAGGCATGCTAATGTTTAACACTTTGTGCATGATGGTAGGGAATGGTAAGGTCTTATAGATATTTGACTTTATAGATAATGTTGTAAATCCCTCACAAAGCTAATGAACATGGAGAAGTTCTCTTGGTATAGGAAGAGAGGGACTTAATTCTTTTATTTGATATACTATCGTATTCCTTTAAAGTTGCCATTACAATATATAATATCAACTAGGAGAATGTTAGAATGGTGTGATATTTAATTACAATCCTAATGTTAATATTTTATGCATCTCCAACAATCTTGGAACAAATACTTGGAGACCCAAGTCGTTAAAATATATAATTATATTATTACTATTCCTTGTTTGGAATATTATTTGTAATGGTGTTGATGAAGGAGGTGGAGTTGCTAGTGGCAATTAAAATGTTATTTTTAGCATATTCTTAAATTTATATGAGAATGAGTAGTGGAGCATCTTGCATGTTGTTGGTTGGTCATATATGAGTTGGGTAGTGAATTTGGAGGCTACCTTGGGATATGAGCCACTATAAAGGAGGTACAAGTCAAATATACTATTTTTGATCATTAAAGACCTAGTTTTTCTATTCATGTTCATTGAGAGTGACTTTTGTCATTCTTAAATATTCTCTTCATTTTAAATATGAGAGGTTTTCTTTCTACCATGGCTTTATGGTAAATTGTTTTGGGAAACCATTTGTAGTTTTCCTCTCAGATTTCTCTATAAATCAAAGGGATGGTATATTTTTTCATTGTGTGTTATTTAACAAGTACATAAGTGATAAAAGAACACTATCACAATAAAGGGAGTTAGACTATTGTATATGTATTCTATTATCTAAGATTAATAATTTATTGAGTTTCACTGTTTGACGGTGAAGTTTTTTCCTCAAAAATGGTTCTCTACATGCATTTAGTATTATGTATTGCAACTTTATAGTTTTCTGATTTTCTTATTGCTAATTTTAAACACTCACATAGTTATTAATGTTTAATCCATTAATGCATATATAAAACTTAGATTTACATATAAAGTCTTTATTGTAAGCCTTCTTCACAGATTAAATAGTGATGCAAACCTTTTACAAGTCAAATAACACAAGAACCTAACTATAATCTCTACTAATACCATTTAATGCAATTAAGATTGCAAGGCCCAATTAAGAATTATCTGTACTTGCAACCAACCTCACTTTCTCACTTAAAATTTATCATATTTTAATATAAGAAAATAAATAAATTATGTAAATTAATATTGCTTTAATAATCAAGAGATGTATTACAAATTCTAGGTATTAGCCTTTGAATTATTAATCGACCACAATGATCTCACTCAATGTATCTCTACCTCAAATCTACTCTTCTAATCTATATTTTTATATATATCTAGTCTATATTTGTATGCCCTCATATAATATAAAACTTTTGTAACGTAGGAGAAGATGATATGACCCATAATTATAGAATAGTTGATAAGGATGATTAGACCCAAAATTTAATTTAATTTTTTCTAATGGACTGTATTATGAATTGGCACACCACCATGGCATGGTATGTAGGCTCATATGTAATGTGGGTTACTATCTCCAATGAACTAGAGGTCTCCATATTGATCATAATAGAATTATATATCAACACTAAGACCTCTCTCTCTCTCTCTCTCTCTCTCTCTCTCTCTCTCTCTCTCTCTCTCTCTCTCTCTCTCTCTCTCTCTCTTCCTACCTTTATTTATTTCTATATCCTTCCCTCTCTCTATCTACCTCTTCTCTCCCTCTTGCAATGAGATAGAGAGTGGAGAGGGAAGGAGGGATGGAGGGAGAGAGATGGAAAGGGGCTGTGATCAAGATATATGTAGAGGGAGGTAAATGGGAGATAGAGATAATTAGAGAGTAAATGAGAGAGAGGTAGATAAAGAAGTAGGGAGGGGGAGAGAGAGAAGTAGGGAGGGAGGGAAAGTGAGGGAGAGTGAAAGGTGAGAGAAGTGGTGAGAGGAGGGAGGGACAGGGAGAAGGAAATAGGAGTGGTGAGGAAGATATATGTAGAGAGAGAGAGGAAGAGGGGAAATATAGATAAGTAGAGAGGGAGAAAGAGTGAGAGAGGAAGAGAAAAATGGAGAGAGGGAAAGCTATGTAGAAAGAGAAGCAAAGAGTGAATGAGAGAAAGGAGAAGTATTGAGTGAAGAGGGGAAAGAGGGGGGAGAGGGAGAAGTGGAGAGGAAATAAGGGATAGAGGGGGAGATGGAGATGTGAGATGTGAAATATAGATAAGTAGAGAGTGACAGATAGAGAGAGAGAGGTGGGGAGGGAGAAAGACGTACTTAGAGAGAGGTGAGATAGAGAGAAGTGACAAGAGGAGGCCTGAGGGAGAACAAGTATTGTTATGCAATTTGTGAGGTTAACCACAACCATAGGCATTCTATTCATCTATTCATGTGAACAAACCCACGTGTGTCATTTTTTGTGCACATGATTCCTTGCATACATCCTTAACTATTCTCAAAGCAATGTATTGTAAGAAGTATTCATCCTGGGAGGTATGACTAGTGGGACCCATATTTATTAAAAATTGGGAAGCCTTTGTAAATATTTTGAGAAAATATTGTTGAGCTATTAAAATGATAAATGATATTTTATAGTGCTTTTTATTAAAATATCTTTAAATGTCCCAAGGAAACTCTATATCGAGTTTTTCAGTATGAAATTTAGAGGTAATCTTAATGATATGTACCTCATTAGTATTTAAATATAATAAAATAAATGACAACTACAACAATAGCAATATCAAGATGATATTAAATGAAAAGAAGAAAAAGTAATGAAATCAACTTCCTACACTAAATCTTGACAAAAGCGATGTACAATTTTTTTTTTAAAACTAAACAATTACAAAAAATATTGAAACATGTATAAACAAAAATATAAACTATGTAAACCATTAAAACCATAACTTTCTTTTACCAAAAAAAAAAAAAAAAAACTTAAAAAAAAAAAACTTGTAACGAAAATTGAAAAATGTTAAATGTCATGATATACTGCATGGAGATACTAATAATACACCAATATACATTTATTTAAAAACAAAATTAGATAGGTGGGAAGTGGGGGATGTTGATAATCATGTAACCTTTCCACTTCAATGTCTTATGGTTCCCTTTATGATATTATTTTTTTGCTAAATTTGGGGCCCAAATAATAAATGAGCACGTTGCACAATACCTAACTTAAAAGTGATTTAAATGCTTGGCTCTCTATACAAAACAAAGAATGAGTTGTGATATCATAATATAATCATAAAACTTAGTTTGGAACCCTGAAAAGACTAATTTTAACAGCAGACTATGCAAGATGGGTTGTCTACCACCGACGTTCCCACGTTATGGTAGGTGCTCAGTTTTCAGATGATTTCTTCTCTCAATTATGCAACCCACTGTTTGCTAAAAGGCCTATCATCATGTTTGTAACACTGCAAAACAGTACATAATTGGGATTTATCCATCAAAGACAAAATGGTATTCATTGCCATCTTCATGTTTTTCAAAGAAACATTTTACACATTACCAAAGGTGAGGGGAAGGTCAGCATCAGAAAGACTTATGCTTGGCCAACATTGAGAAAGATAAGTCTTTTAGACTGAGACTTTAGCTGTCTGTTTGCAGGACTGAAAAGACCATTCAAAGAATGCATGAGCTGGTGCTGATTTGCCCATGTCACCTACCTTTTCTTTTTGATGTTTTCTTCCTCATCACCTATTATAAAAAGGCCTTTCAGTATTCATGGATTCCCAAGTCTTTCCTTATTTCAGTTGCTCTCCAACAGTTTTTCTGACCTTTTTCACTATCTCCATTTGAAGGTCTTTTTCTTCACTTTCTCCAATGTATATGAGCTTCATGAGTTCCTATCTACTAAGTCTTAATCTTCACTGCTCTGACCCTTTTTCTTTTGTGGTTGTCATCAATAGTTGTCACAGGTGTGCAGTTGGTGGATAGAACTTGTTTTCATGTTAGGGTGTGTTCAGAATGAGACAAGTGCTACCACATTGGAATTAATGAAAATTAGTGATGATGTCAGTTTAAGAATTTTTATGTTTATGAGCATGAAGGCTTTAGTAAAGGAGAGAAAACTGGTGCAGGTGGCATTGACATCCATGATTTTATACTTATGAATGAAACACCAAGTTGATCAATTTTCTCTACTCATTTAATATTGTCTGACTGTTTGAGGGCTGATAATTTGATGGGCTTGGGAAAAAGAATGTGTTGGTGTTAGAAGTTTTAATGTTCTTAGGAGAGGTTAATGATAAATTGTATGATGCTTGGAGCAATTAAGGCTGAGATGTTTGAAAGATTAAGGATCTTATATATAGCCCTAGTAAACCATTCTAAAGCCACTGTAGATTATCAAAAGGAATTGCTCAGCAAGTAGGATGTTATATTCAATCTGTCTTAATATCAGAAATGATTATAGATGTCAGGGACAAGTAGTTTAATATATCGTCCTATTGAAAAATCCAGCAAAGGGACCTAAAATTTGCTTATGCATTCAATGTTTTGTTTCCTTAACATTGTTAAAGCACTTAAAAATTCCATCCCCGATTCTAGATGTTAAGAGCAATGTATACCTGTTATTTTTTCTTATATTACTGCTGTGTGCTATGCAGTTCAGAATAATATCATTTTATACAGAAGCTTTAGGAAAATAAGTGAAAAAATTTAAATCAGTTAGTCAGTTGTTGGTTTTTACATTCCCTCTAGCATTGTTATTTTTGTTTTATAGGTTCATTTGATAGAGTGAGGAGGCTCTGGTGAAGATGCTGCTCAAAATGTGGATACTTCTCTTAGCAGTGGTGGTGCCTGCTGCCATGGCTGCCTCACCACATAGGCCGATAGATGTGCCATTTCAAAATAACTATGTCCCTACTTGGGCTGCTGATCATATAAACTACATTGATGGTGGAAAAGAAGTCACACTTTCTCTAGACAAATGGACAGGTAATGCCTTCTGATACTGCTACACCCATCACCATTTGCAGATTTATCTTGCAATGTTGTTTGAATTCAGATACCCAATTCTTGTATAATATCTTTTCTTCTGAGGTGGTGCAAATGCAGGCACTGGGTTTCAATCCAAGGGCACATACTTGTTTGGGCACTTCAGTATGCAGATAAAGATGGTTCCTGGAGACTCTGCAGGCACTGTCACTGCTTTCTATGTAACTACAACACCATGTTCTACTCTTCTCAATTCTTTCTTCTGCTCCACAACATGTATAACATAACAATTTACTTGTGTTATTGTGAGTTTCAGCTGTCATCACAGAACTCAGAGCATGATGAGATAGACTTTGAGTTCTTAGGAAACAGATCTGGGCAGCCATACATTCTCCAAACCAACGTGTTCAGTGGAGGGAAAGGAGACAGAGAACAACGCATATACCTCTGGTTTGACCCCACAACAGAGTACCATTCTTACTCTGTTCTCTGGAACATGCATCAAATTGTGTAAGTTCATGTTCCTTGATTGATAAAAAATCCACCTTTACCCATTCAAATCAATTGCCCTTGTGTTAAAATGCTCAAATATGGCTCATTTTCAAGTCTCTAAAACAAAAGCATTTGCATTCAGGTTCTTTGTAGATGATGTTCCAATCAGAGTGTTCAAGAACAGCAAGGACTTGGGAGTGAGATATCCATTCAATCAGCCAATGAAGATCTACTCAAGCTTGTGGAATGCAGATGATTGGGCCACRAGAGGGGGGCTTGAGAAGACAGACTGGAGCAAAGCACCATTTGTGGCAGCATACAAGGGATTCCATGTTGATGGGTGTGAGGCATCTGCACCAAATTCACAGTGCCCAACACTGGGAAGGAGGTGGTGGGATCAGAAGGAGTTTGATGATTTGGATGGATTGCAGTGGAGAAGGCTGAGATGGGTGAGAGACAAGTATACAATCTACAACTATTGCAGTGACAGAGTTAGATATCCAGTCATGTCTCCTGAGTGTTCCAGAGACCGTGACATCTAGTACTGCTTTCATTTGCTCCGAGAAGCTTATATAACTAAATGGATTATAGGGATTATGATATTATCCCAGCTACAATAAACATTTATATAGCTGTGTGGATTATAGAAATTATGATATTATCCAAGCTACAATAAACATTTATATGACTACTCTGGTATAACAATATATGCTTATTTGTGTAAAATGGCTATCCTCACTGCTGTATACCAGCAAACCGTATAATTTTATTAAGTTCATTTTAGGTTGAACTGGCCTTCCTGTCTAAAGGAGACTATTAGTTAATTCAATAAATAGCCAAATGTTTTCATTAAACTCAATTCTGTTAGTTTTCAGTTTGTTGATAAGCAGTTCTGCGTGTTAGCTACGACTTTGCTTCTTTCTCCACTTCAATACCTATATGTTTTTTTATATATCTTATTGAATGATTGTAAAGTACAAATAAGACACCATTTTATGTTACTTATTCAAGCTTTGATTTCGAGGTCAACATTTAACGAGATAACAAAATCATATAAATGTATTGTAGTTAATATATATATATATATATATATATATATATATATATATATATATATATATATATATAAATTATTTTGCTAATGGGATATGTGTTTGTTTTTGTTTTTTTTAAGTGTTTGGTTCCATAAAAGATTTTAAAGGATTTTAGGAAATTTATTTCTCATTTAATTAGTTTGTGAAAGAATTAAAATGTATTGAATTAAGTATGTTAATTAAATGGAATTGTTGGTGTTTAAAATTGTAATTCTCTAAGTTTATGAAGACAAACCTTTTCAATTAGAATTAGGGGGAAGGTATATGGGTATTGATGCAAAAGAAAGATAAATTTGGAGTTGATAAAGTAACTTGGTGAAAATATTGAGTTGAAGTCAAGAGTTAAGGAAAAGAACCAGGGTTTCAAGGGTTGGGGGAAAAAGGAAATGGTACTCGAGGAAGTGAATATTCGAAATTTTGACATAAAAAGGACTTAATGTAAATGGTCAAGCATTACAGATTGAAGGTGATGAGGAAAAGATGCCTAGTAAGGAAGATGTATGAGCAATGCAAAAGGTTTGATTACTCCTCCTTTTCCAAATTGCACACTCACAAGGAAGATGTCCCAATAGGCTCAAGTAGGCCCTACACACTAAATGGGACAATGATCATTCGCTAAAAATGTGTAAATTGAAAATGGAAAGAGGAAAGATGAAATGTAGAAGGCAAAATAGATAAAAAGAGAAAAAAATGGAAATAATAGACAGATAACTAACTCCCAAACACCAAAAATGAGTTGAATTAGGGTCTAGACTGTTGTACTGGCCTATGATTTCAGTTTGGAATAAAATTATAGGGTACAAAACATTTCAGACATTATGTACCTAAGAACTGAACATTTTAGATATTTTGTTCCAGGCACTTTTAGCTAAAACTTTTCGGGACTTTCCAACTGTCCCTGATCTGCCAAAAAAAAGTTTCGACAACATCGTAACTTGTTCTTGAACACATAAAAATGGGAAAAAGGTTGGGTAAAAGGGGTTTCTCTTGGTCAAACCCCTATTTAGGAATCAACTTTAAAAATGAAAGGACATTGCATAAAGGAAAGTATGTACAATTGTAGCTGTTTGATTCATCTTGCACAAACCCTCATGGATAGTGTGCGTGTGAGATTACACCTTCATGAAATTAGGACTAAAAACAACAACTCTATGGAAAGAAAATGCTATTTAATCTAAGAATTGAAGTTAAATCCATGACGTCTCATGGTTCTCTATCTAAGCTTTGTTAACAGAGCTCTCAGCCTTAATCTCTCTCAAGGACAATCCTAGAATGAGAAGAAAATGATAAACATGCTCTAATCTAGCTCAAATTCTCAAATATATGTGTGCTTTCTATTCAAATGCTCATGGTTCATGCTATGAAATCAACAAATGCTTCTAAAAAAGATACTCTAAATGCTATGCAAATGCTGAAATACTATCAAAAGCTCTCAAATGCTCTCCAAATGCCTATAATAAGGATGCTTTGTGTGTATATGGAATCCTTCAATCTATTGGGAGAAAGCTCAAACATGCAAACGTTAGCAGGTTAGCACATATATCATTTCAAGAAAACATGTAAGAGATCAAAGCAAACAACAAGGATACCAAATAACATCGGATTAAGCTAAAAATGAGTAAATGAAACACCCTATTCTACTCATTTTGATTTGCTTATCTAGATTAGATGTGAGTGTGCTCTCTCAAACACACAAATACCATGGATCCCAATGCAAATATGCAAGAGTATGAGAACAAGAAGAAAGATTCAAGAGCTAGTATGAAGAACTAGTCTCAAATCTCCTTCAAAATGATAATTTAAACTTATGAAAGTAAGGATGATATGAAAGTCTTATGAAGAAGCTATGATTCATTCACCAATTAAGAGCCTAAAATGTAACTTCTAGATGATTTAAACAAATGAAAGCATGAAACTAACATCTAAAAGCATTAGCATGAAATCAAATATGAAAACTCTAAGACAATACTAGCATGATAACAATGCAAATTGAGAGATGAAAATATGAGAGGAGAAGGCCTCTATTTATAGAGTTTTTGGAAAGAGGAAGAGGCTTGCATGAAGTGGCACCTATGTGGCATCCACATAAGAGCCACATAGGAGACACATGGCTTTGAAAAGATGGCCAAGTTTAAGTCAAAATTGGCATTAATATTGAGTAGCTCAATATTTCAAAAGAGGAGACAAGGTTGTAAGAGAGAATTTAAGAAGAATGGGTACCCACTTTGGAGATAATTTCCCCATGTGGGTAAGCATCCTATTAGCCTTAAAAAGGTTAGGAATCACCCATTTAATCATGATCAGAGGGTAGTTAGGTGTGGAAGCACACTTAGGAAATGAGGTGATGGGAGTAGGGTAGGAATAGGGTAGGCTGTAGGGTAGAATTAATAGGTTCCTAGCTAGGGTTTAGATTTAATTCAAATTAGATTTGAACAAATCACAGCTTAGAAGAATTAGGAAAATGGAGGATTTTAATAAATATATATTTA
>MU224958.1:2081701-2094114 GCA_018584345.1 Thuja plicata | reverse complement strand
ATTAAATAGTTAGAGGAATAAGAGGGAAATTAATATTAATAATAATATTAATATTTTTGGATGTCTACATTTTGCCCCTCTTTGACGTAGCGTCGCAAGTGACGTTTCGTCAAAGACAAGAAAAATAGGTTATTGACTTCATTAACAGAAGCTACCACTGGTATACTCTTTGATTGATATAGGGTTGTGCCCCCCCGAGAAAAGGACATAATGAAGATAGTGGTGTGGGATTTTCTCGAAAAGGATGAAATGGGAGAGAGGAAAGGAGGGAGGGAATAAATAGAAGCCTTCTGAAATGTAATTAACAATGTAGCTAAGAATGTGAATGCAAATGAAACTAAATGCAGCTAATTATGCATTGGGATCCATTTGTGTGAAAAATATGGAGAGAACATCCAATTTTAATATTGCAAGAGGAGGTATGCATCAGGTGTTAGAAAACACAGATGACAAGGTTCCTTTGCATAGACTAGACACTCAAACAAAGCATACTACAAAAGACACGTGTATCAGTCTCGACCTGTCACCACGTACCACGATATAGCAGATCGAGGTAGTGATGAGCAGGGTGATAGTGACACAAAAAGATAAAATCATTAAAGAAGGCCTTATGACCAAGCAGTCATTCGGTCCAGAGTTCTTGCCATGAACATGATGGATTGATAAAAGATTTGAGATCCCGACGTCGGAAGGATGCATCCTGACGGGCAAGGATTTGATGTGATTGGATTAGTTGGAAAGTCATTCGCTGGCAAAAGCTGTGAATAGGATGAAGCGCAAGGACAGTCAGTTGCTAAAGTGATTTGGTTAAAAATAGTGTCACAGTTACATGAGTTGAACCATGTCCAAAATCGACGATCGGGGACAAGGCGGAATAGAAGGAATGGTTTATTGCATGATTTGTGAGGAATATTTGTTGTTTTTGGATTTTTTTCAAAATTTTTGAATTTTTTTGTTTTTGTGGATTTTGGTGATTTTTAAATGTTTTTGGGTGAATTTTATGTGTTTTGAGGCTTATGAAACAGGACAATATGTACAACACGACAATATATATAAAATTTTTGGGAAGATAGGGGCTATAAGAGGGGCTGGGGGGCAAATGAAGGTCATTTGTGAATAGTGAATAGTAAATATTTGAGCTCTGAGTGAAAAACATGGTTGACGAGAGGATGAAGGGATAGATTGGTGAGTATGTTAGGACACACGGGAGGCCCGCCGAGCGACTAGTCCTGGTGAGTAGACTACCCATGACCTCGTATTTATGATGTTTAATGTATTTAGATGAGGCGGTGGTGTTTGATACGAGCTTACATGTAGAGATAGCCCGGATACAGGGATTATTGGCTGCTGAGACGACACGGGCTGACAGGGCGGAGGGGTCACTAGATACCCTACAGGGTAGAGTAGACTCAGGTGAGTTCTCCATGGTGGACCTGATGCAGGATGCTGCAAATCTATGTGCTGAGATAGACACACTCACAGGGCAGTTAGATAGATTGACTTTACAGATGGATCAGGCCACAGAGCGGATCGATGCATTGACCTTAGAGAGGGATGCAACACTGAGAAAGGCCGAGACATACAAGGCGGAGCGAGATATTGCTCGATAGGTGGCAGTGGCAGGTGGAGTGGGCCAGGTGTATCAGACGCATTCGCAGCCCATAGGGATGCGAACAGGGCAAGGAGGGAGGTAGCACATTACGGAGCACTCTACCATCAGCTTGTTCCAAAGGGACAAAGATGAGATTATTCAGAGAGATCTCATTCTCAGAGCACAGTGTAGAATTATGCCTCACAGGGATCAGTGGGGATGCCACCACGTCCACCACTAGGTTAGGGAGGTGAGCCATCACAGCCACCAGTATGATCAGTCAGAGGATTACATGACACACAGTTTTGTATTTTTGAGATTTATACATGTATATTGGCACTGAGGTGCACATGATGTATTTTATTGATGGACATTGGTGTATATATATATATATATATATATATATATATATATGAGGACTCTTATTGCTGCTCATGATGTTTATGATTTATGTGATGATTCTTATGATGCTTAGAATGTATGATCTATATGATGCGCTGATGCATACTACATGATGACTGACACTTGATGCTTGCAGGATGTGATGTATATGGATATCTTGAGTATGTATATATATGATGGATAACCTATGCAGTATGGATGATGTTGATATGTATGTGATGTACTGACGTGTGTGGATGCAGTATATGATGTGCTTTTATTCCTAAATGCAATATATATGTTGATGTTTTATGAATATGCATGGATGATTTATGTTTTGATAATGATTTAAGTATGCAAATGATAAGATGAACCTAAAATGATGCAAATGATGCAAAGAATGGATGAATGTAAGCTTAAAATGAATCTAAAATGATGTAACAATGCAAGATGATAAAAATGGATGAATGTAAGCTTAAAATGAATCTAAAATGATGCAACAATGCTAGATGATAAAAATGGATGAATGCAAGCTTAAAATGAATTCTAAAATGATGTAAATGAAATGGACCCAAAATGTTTGATAATGCAAATGAAATGAACTGAAAATGTATGATTAATGCAAATGAAATGGACCTGAAATGAACCTAAGATTAATGCAATGATCCTAAAATGAATCTCAACAATACAAGATGAATTAATGAATTTAATAAGGAATTGATAATGAATGAACAATGCACGCATCATGAACGGAAGCTTCTCTAGTTGGAATGCCTAATTGCTATAAATTGGGTCTTAAAATGCAAGATGTCTCAAATGCAAGATGCCCTAAATGATCTTAAAATGAGTCTAACGATGCCAGAGAACATAATGAACTTAATGCCTTAAATGATCTTAAAAAATGAATCTAAGAATGCAAAATAACAAGACTCTAAAGTGAATTGAGGATGGAAGATGAATTAATAATGTACCTAAACTGAATGCAAGACACATTAAATGAGTTAACTAATGATATTATGAGTGGCAGATCATCATTCTCTTGTTCTTGGATTTTCTCTCAGTTGTTCTCTGCATCAATTTCCTTGCTTTCAATACCCAAAAGAATCCATAGCGAAGGAATGCAAAGTACGACTGAAGAACTTAGAAGATGAGTTGTTTGAGGTTGAACAAATGTGACATTTGAATCTCAAAATTTTCATTATTTTTACTTTTATTTTTTGTGTGTGTCATAATCAACTGATAAACCAGACGGATGGACTGTGAAGGATTGGACAGGGAATGTTAGTGGGATGACAACTTAGGATGTTAGCATGATGGTGGGAGGATGAGATGTGTCACGCATGTACAAGGACCAAACCGAGCAGATTAATTACAAGTGATTAGTTACAGCGAGTATGTACAAAGTTGCTACTGATTTTTGATTGGATCATGTTACTTGCCTTGATGTGCGTGATAAAATGTGTGTGCTGATTGATTAGTTCAAGAGGTGAGAAACATCCTGCGAGAACCCAAAACTAATTTCCAGAGAGATAGGGTTAACCAAATTGATTGATCAAATGCGTACTATCCGCAAACTATAGAAAAAATGTACGACAAGGAGCAACTCCAAACACAAGTAATATACAGGACTGATGCTCAGGACTCTTTGAAAAGTACAACGTATGAACAAAAATATACAAGATTATGTGTAGAAAACCTTAGGATACGAGGTAGGGAGATCATGGCAGACTAGTACATATGGAACACCCAGGAATATAGGGGACGTGGAAATCATGCTGGGGATAGATGGAGATGAGATTTTGATAGATAATGGAATGGTCCATTATGTGTGACACCTCTTTCCAGGTTTTTGTCACCCATACCTGTCCAAGCTGCCTGATTGCCAAGTTTTTACCATTGGAAATTTTTTTTTCTCTTTATTTCTCTTTTTGATTTCTTTGGATCTTTTTGATTTTTTTGATTTTTTTTTTATATTGCCTCAGTGCTTGTTTACCAGGTTTTTACTGGGACAACCATTTTTTTTTAGCTTCATTTTTTCTGCTTTTTAGGGATTTTTTCAGGACTATTTTGGAGTGCTTTCAAGTGCTCCGGGTTCTTCCATAGAATTTTCCTTCAGTTTCTGTGGGTAAAATTTTCTGGTTTGTTTAGAGCTGATCTCTTTCTTTTTTTTTGTGCTTTCTTCAAGACTCTTTATACTTTTTATGGCTTTTCTCAGATAGCTAGAATGAACAACCAATCTTCAGGCATAGAAACACCTGAGATGAATGATAATGATAGGATCATTCAATGATTCTCCTTCTGGAGTGGAGAGTTGATATGCCCCAGAACCGAAGCATGCAGTGACAACATATGGGCCTTGTTGGGTGACTTCAAACTTGCCTTTCTTTTCGCGATCAGTACCCACTTTCTAATTTTCTTTTAGCACAAGGTCCCCTACTTGGAACTGACATGGGTGAACCTTCTTGTTATAGTTCCTCTTGAGTCTATTTTGGTAGACAATCAAGTGATCATAAGCTTGCTGGCACTTTTCATCTAGGAGATCCAGCTATGTGAGTTGTGCTACCCGGTAATCTTCATCAGCAATCAGGCCTCTTAGTGATACTCAGAGAGAGGGTAGTTCAACCTCAATTGGTAAGACTGCTTTAGCACCGTAGACTAGGGAATAGGGAGTGGTGCCAGTAGGAGAACAATAGGAAGTGCGGTATGCCTAGAGGGAAGGATTGATCTGGAGATGCCAGTCACGACCAGTATCACTGACAACTTTCTTGAGGATTTTGAGGATGGTTTTATTAGTTTCCTTAGCTTGGCCGTTACCTTGCGGGAAGTATGGACTGGAAAAATGGTGATGGATATGGAGGCGAGCACAGAGATCATTGACGTGTTGATTTTCAAATGGTGTACCATGATCTGTGAAGATGGTGGAGGGGATGCCAAAGTAGCAAATGATGTGATAAAGGATGAATTTGGATATCTGGACACCAGTAGTAAGTGTGAGTGGAATTGCTTCGACCCACTTTGTGAAGTACTCTGTAGCTGTGATTATGTACTTATGGCCTTCAGAAGAGAGGGGAGTAATCTTACCAACGAGGTCAAAACCCCAACAAGAGAAAGGCCAAGGAGGCGCAATAGGTCTGAGGTCCTGAGTAGGAGCATGAATCAGATTAGCATGCTGTTGACAAGGGAGGCACTTTTTGACAAACTCACAAGAATCATGTTCCATTGTAGGCCAATAGTATCCTGTACGTAGAAGTTGCTTGGATAGGACCATGCCACTCCTATGGGCACCGTAGATTCCAGCATGTACCTCTTGTAAAGCCTGGGCGGCTTCATTTTCATCTAAACATCTGGAGAGTACATTGTGATAGCCTCGATGATATAGGGTATTGGCTATGAGGGTGTAACGGGATGCTCTTTGGATAAAATTTTGGCATTGGTTGGCAGTGAGATGGGGAGATATGATACCATTTTATAGGTAAGCTTGGATGTCGTGGTACCACAGGGACTGGGAACCAACCAAGACACATACGCGATTTAATTCATCATTCTCATAAGCGGGAACGTGTAGTTTCTCAACTAAGAATTCATATTGTGTAGATTCATGAGGAATCTCAAGAAGGGAACCAATTGTGGCCATTGCATCAGCAACTTTGTTTGGTAAGCGTGGTGCCTATGTTATCTGCAAGTGGAGGAAATGTTCTTTCATCTTGTCAACCATTTTCTTGTATGGTGTCAACTTATCATCTTTGGTTTGATACTCATCTAGGACTTGTTTGATGATGAGTTGGGAATCACCAAAGACCTTGATATCTGTGATGTTCCATTCTATGGCCATGCGGAGTCCTGCAATTAGTGCTTCATATTCTGCAATGTTGTTTGTGCAGGAAAATCCCAATTTGAATGACATGGGAATATAGTCACCTTGAGGTGTGACAAAAAGTATTCCTGCCCCTGCTCCACGAGTTGTGTAGGACCCATCAAAGTAGAGTTTCCATGTTGGTTGTTCTTCTACCATGTACAAGTGCTCATCTGGAAATTCTGTGATTAGAGGATATGCATCTACCAATGGCGCTTCAGCTAGCTGATCGACAGTGACTTGTCCTTTAATGGCTTTTCTGTCAACATACTGGATATCAAATTCACTTAGCAGCATAACCCATTTTTCCATTCGACCTGTAAGTGTAGTCTTGGAGAGTAGATACTTGAGAGGATCCACCTTCGAAATGAGCTTTGTTGTGTGACTAAGCATGTAGTGGCAAAGTTTTTGAGTGGCAAAGACCACTACCAGACATGCTTTTTCCATAGAAAAATATTTGAGCTCATAACCCACCAAAGTTTGACTAATATAATATATGGCCCTTTCTTTGCCTTCATTGTTCAATTGATCAAGGAGTGCCCCTAGTGCTATAGTAGTAGCAAAAATGTATAATATGAGCGGGCGACCAGGTACAGGAGGTACCAAGATGGGTGGATTAGCCAAGTATTCTTTGATCTTGTCAAAGCTCTTCTGACACTGAGGATCCCACTTGAAAGTGTTGTCTTTGCGCAGGAGATGAGTGAATGGTTGAAACTTATCTGCTAGTTGAGAGATGAAGCGACACACAGATTGTAGTTTTCCTTGAAGGCTGCACAGCTGTCAGAGTGTTTTTGGTGGAGGCATCTCCATGATAGCTTTTACTTTTTTTGGGTCAATTTCAATGCCTCGTCTGGATCCAATGAACCCTAGGAGTTTCCCTGATGTGACTCCAAAGACACATTTCTTAGGGTTGAGCATTAAGTAGTAGTGTCCAATTCTGTCAAAGACACATTCCAGAACATTTAGGTGATCTTCTCTTTTCACTGATTTTGCCAATATGTCGTCCACATAGTCCTTAAGGATCTTGTGGATCATGTCATGAAAAAGGCATCATGTTATAGCAGAAGGTGCCCCAACGGGTTGTGAATGCTGTCTTATGCTGATCTTCTTCTGCAATGTGGATCTGATTATATCAAAAAAAACCATCCATGAGTGACAACATCTCATGTCCTACTATGATATCTACAATCATGTCTATGTTCGGCAAGGGGAAATCATCCTTGGGACATGCCTTATTGAGGTCTCTGAAATCTGTGCATATCCTGATTGATTTATCTAGCTTAGCGACGGGCACCATATTAGAAATATAGTCAGAATAGTCAATGGGGTGGATGATCTTGGCGTGGAGTAATTTTTCCAGCTTTGCTTTGACAAGTAGTGCCACTTTAGGATGCATCTTTTTGAGCTTTTGTTTAACAGGTTTGATATTTGGGTCCACTGCTAAATGGTGAACCACCAAGTTGGGATCTAACCCCGGCATGTGAGAGTAAGACCATGCAAACTTGTTGATGGATTCTTTTAACAAAGTGATAAGATCACTTTCTTCTGCTTCAGACAAAGATGCTGCTATATATGTGATGGCAGGATTTTCCTTGGTACCCAGGTTAATAGGTTTTGTTTCTTCAATGAGAATCGATGACTGTTCAGGCCTGTAATCTCGGATAAGAGGAAGAGGAGAATCTTCATCCTCTGGCGCCTCAGAGAGGTTTTCACCAGGGGATACGCCCTTTGTTTTTACTTTTTTGTGATCAAATAGTGCCCCAGAGGGGTTTTCACTGGAAGATCAATTTTTCTCTTTTTTATTTTGATTTTCTGTATCATTTTTGTGGCTAAAGTTCTCCTCTTCCCCGAAGTATGCCTTTGGGTCCAATTTGTAGACATATGCTGAATGTTGCCCCCGGTCACTGCTTTGCTCAATTGCTCCCATAAAGCTTAGAAGCGCGTCCTCACTTTGGAACTCATCAACATGTATGACACTTGGTTGGTCCCAGTCTATGAGTTTAGGATGGCGGAGAGGGAGGTCAATGAAGAGGATGGACAGTTTTTGTAGGACAGCATTACCTAGGAAGGTTTCATCATCAAAAACATTGTCGTAAGCTTTCACAATTTTCTCTTCTGGGATATCTTTGATGTCAACGATTTCGCCCAGGGGTTGACAAGAGGAATAATTGATGAACTCATTGGTGCCCTCAGTCGTGTCAGAGCCCATACCAAGACCCAGGTGTTTTTTGAGTTGGGCAGGTACAATGGGATCTTTCATCCCTTGTTCTTCATGACCAAGGCCACCTCCTTGATAATTCCATTTTTCTGTCACCAGTTTGTGTGTTGTGGGATACTTGTTCTTGAAGTAATTGAGCCGACATGTGTTCTGGGGTGATGGATCCTTGTATATCCATTGATTGATGTTTGGTTCCATTTCTTGGCCAACCAAAATACCTTGTGACACAAAAGTGGTAGGACCAAATTGTAGTGTCCTGGTTGTTTCTGGTTTTGTTTTTCTTAAATTAGGCTGGCGGCCTTGAGTGTGTGGATCAACAGGCAATGCTCCAACTGCAAAGACATCAGATAAAGTGTACTCACCACATCCTTTGTTGTTGATCTTGACCATGGACAAGGTGGAGGAGAGGATTGTCTCTAGATCTGAATGGATTCGAGATGAGCTAGCGATAGAGGAGCCAATATCAATCCCGGGGCAATGAGTGGAATGTAGAAAGGATGCCTCCAACACATTGCAGTATGCAAAGGGCTTGGGATCTGCGCGGATGGTGATCTCAGTGCCTTTGTATGGGAATTTAATGCACTAATGGTAGGTGGATGGAATGGCTTGCATAGAATGAATCCAAGGGCATCCGAGGAGGATGTTGTAGGGAAGGTCAAGATCAACAACATGACATAATGTTTCTTGGATAACCGGGCCTACTTGAATGGGTAAGATAATGGTGCCTTCAGAAGTACGCTCTAGGTTGTCATATGCTTTTATTGTGATGACCTCATTTGTGATATCAACCTCAGTGCATCCCAACTATTTTATGAATTTTAGAGTACACAAATTTAGGGCCGATCCATTATCTATCATGACCCATTTGATGGCAAAATTTTTAACCATGACAGCGATATTGAGTGGGAGATTGTGATCGGTTTCATTGGAGGGGATGTCTACTAGTCTAAATGAGACCCCACAGGATGTAGATAGGTGTCCGACAAGGTTTTGAAACTCAGTGAGGTTGATGTCGCTGGGAACATGGGATTCATGCAAGGCTTTATTGAGAATCTCTTGGTAGGTGGGTGATGTGCAGAGAAGATCCAGAATGGAGATTTGGGCTGGAGTATTCGTTAGGTGTTCCAAAATGTTATATTGGGTCCCAGCAGACGGGGCAGGACCTGCACCTACAACTGTTATCCTTCCTCTGTGAGTAGTGATTGCGCATTGATTATCAACACCCTTGACATGAATGACATTGACAGAGGACTGAACTTGGGATATGCAGCCGATGAGATTATCATAATTGATATAAGCATTGGTATAATATTTTTGATCAACGCTTTCTACTTGTTTACCCTTTCCTTGATTAGAGGACTGAGTAGGATTGCCTGGACCTGTACTGGAAGTGTGTTTAGGGAATGCATTCTGATAAATTTTTAGGCTTGCATTTGGCGATGATTGAGCAGGGGAATCCACTTTGATCTCCTTACGGTTAATGAGATCTTGGATATAATGCTTTAGTTTCATGCATTTGAGAGTGGTATGTCCCTTGACATGGTGGTATTCACAGTACTCATTGTCTTTATACCAGGTAGGCTTAGGAGTTGAGTCATCAAATGACTGTGTCTTAGGATATATGACTTGGTTTGCTTGAACCAGCTTACGGAAGATGACATCTATAGTTTCACCTAGAGGGGTAAACGTGTATTGTGGTGCATTTGAAGTGAGAGGTCTTTGTTGTCTGTGAGGGACCGAGATAGCTTTTGTATGGTTCATAGGTCCTTGATAGTTGTGTTGATGGGCTGTTTCTGGAGGAGGGTATATGGGCGCGCCTTGAGGGTGCATGTTTTGCTGATACTATGGTTGAGGATACATGGGAGCGGGTTGTTGATACATGGGAGGAGGTTGTGGATACATTACTAGTGTTTGTTGATAAGTTTGGGTTGGCACATTAGGACTAGCTACCTGATGGGGAGGTCACCTTGCTCTTAGAATCCTACTCTTTCTTAGGAATCTCACCTTGGACCCTATTCACTTTAGGAACCTTTAGACTCACACTTGAGTCTCTTAGGGTTACTCGCAGACCCTAACCAGAAGGATTTCTGTACTCCCTCTCTCCTAGGTATCCTACCCACCGAAATGCTTCACTCTTCATCTTATCTTGCTCTCCATGACTGAATAAAGTCAGTCATGCACCTTCTCCTTCTATCTCTCTCTCTTCTACAAGTTCTCTAGCCGAACCATTTAGCTCGCCTAGGACTTGTCTACAATTCTGACTAGCCTCTTCTCAATCCCAAACACAGAAACAAAAATAAAATACATGAGGGATGCTTCTTGATGGTCATACTCCATAGGATGGATTATAAGAGTCAAAAATCATCCATGAGACTTGACTGAATTCAAAATCCTACTCTACAGTAGTTTGTACACAACAAAAGGACACACAGAACACACAGGAACTATTCTTTATTGAAAGTCTAAAAATTACAAAGCAAACTGAAATCTTCTTCGCTAGTCTACTCAGTCTCTAACTTCTCCAACCTCTCCAACCTCTGGTACGAGTTTCCTTCCTTGCTTATATATTCGGCCTCTTCTTGATTTGTAACCGTTTCTAGGTTACCTGCCTGCTTGAGGATTCTAACTACCTCGGCTCTTCCTCTTCCTCCTGCAACTGTCATCAATATCTTTCTCAGCATGGCCGTCGACGTGGACAATGTTTTCCTCTGTGGCATTCTCTTTCATTTTTGTCGTATATGACTTTTCAACTTCCATCTTGTCGCGGTATCGCAAGACTGAGTAACTTAACTTCCTTTTATCCTGCGATCTTGCGACCCACTATTTGTCGCGTCACCGCAACATTCATTTCCTTAACCGCCTATTATCCTGCGATCACGCGACACACGGTCATCTCATTGTCGCAGCACTTCTTCACTTAACCACCGATCACCTTGCGACTTGGCGATACACTACCATCGCGTTGTCGCCACACCTATTCACTTAACCGTCGATCCTCTTGCGATTGTGTGATAAGCCTTGTCGTGTCATCACCAACTGTTTCGTGTTAACCGTCTTGCATCGGCCAACTTCGCGATAACCATTTTCGCTTAATCGCAGATTGTTTCATGTTAACCGTCTTGCATCTGCCGACTTCGCGATAACCATTGTCGCTTCATCGCATGCTATTTCCTGTTAACCACTGAGCATCTGCCGACTGTGTGATAAGCCATTATCGTGTAATCACAGACTGTTTCATCTATCTGCCGATCATCCCGTGACTGTGCGCTAAGTATAAAGTAACCGGTTTGTTTGTTTAACCACCCTCGTGCTAGGAGTTAAGAGCTATTAGGGTTTAGGAAGATAGCTGACTGCTAACCATGATCTTCTCCATGATCACTCTGACCATTACTAGGGCTTGGAGCGAAAAACCCTAGGGTGCTCTGCACCATACTCCCCCCTCTGAGAAGGAAAAACTAGTTTGAATTAGTTGGCAACAATTCCGAACTAATTCCTTGCTTTCTGCAGTCTTCTTCGTCCATCCATGTCGCTTCTACTTCTGGTAACCCTAACCATTTGACTAAGTATTCTCTGTATACCCTTCGTCGAGTTGTCTTCTAAACTCGTGAATCCTGGATTTTCTCTGCTTGCAACTTTGACTGAGTTTTCACCTGTATATCTTGAACATCTTTGCCTACTTCCATCTTTTGAGTACTCTCAGGTATCACGGGTCCTCTATATGGAATAAGATCCTGCACATTAAAAATAGGTGACATATCCAAATTGTTAGGTAAATTAATTTTATAGGCATTCTGCCCATATTTCTCCAATATCTTGCAGGGACCTATTCTCCTCATTTGCAGTTTAGTAGGAATCCCCTTCTGTAATATGGCTTTGTTCAGATGTACCATTACCAGATCTCCAATTTGAAATTGGACTTCTCTCCTTCCTTCATCCACCTTCTCTTTCAACCTTTGATTTGCCTCAATCAGATTCTTCTTCACCTGATCATGTATCTCCTTCATAGACTGTGCAAAGTCATCAGCATGTCCACTTATCACTTGCTGTCCTTTTAATTCTCTGAGTTCACAAACTCCTCGTGGATGTATCCCATATACGATCTGAAATGGGCTTTTCCCTGTAGTTCTGTTAACACTATCATTATAAGAAAATTCTTCCCGTGGCAACACTTGATCCTAGGCTTGTCCATACTCCTTTGTTAAGCATCTAAGCAAGTTTCCCAGCACTCTGTTGATAACTTCTATCTGTCCATCTGTTTGAGGATGGTAGGCAGAACTGTGGGACAAATTAGTTCCCAATCTTCTCCATAAGGTCTTCCAAAAATGACCCATAAATTTGACATCTCTGTCAGACACTATGCTTACTGGCAA
>MU224958.1:2062413-2076013 GCA_018584345.1 Thuja plicata | reverse complement strand
GAAATAGTCTCATGAGAAAATTATCACTGTATGCCACTTCTTGGCATGCCATGTAGAATTCTTTTACATGACTCACAGGATCACCCTTCCCCCGATATTTATCAAATTTTGGGGTCTCAAAGTGTTTAGGGAAGGGTACAATAGTGATGGATCTGTCGAACAGATATGGACATACTTCTTCGAACTTGAATGTTTTGGCTTCTGTCCCAGCTTTTAGTTCTTTGAGAGCATTCTTCATTTCCTCCCATTCAGGATTGATTTGTGGGGGAGGATTGTTGATTGTAATTGTAGGATTGCCTTGTGCATGATATGGATCAAACGGTGAATATGGGGGATTTTGTGGGGGATATTGTGGTGTTTGGTAGGGTGGTTGCTTGTCACTGTATACGGGTTGCAGTGCTGGAAGCTGGGGTTGAGTGGAATACTACAACGGAGGAGGTGTTGGTGTCTAATAAGATTGCTACAACTGTTGGAAATATGTTTGTATTTGTTGCGGCATGGGATATGCGAGATGAGCTTGTTGCACACTCACATAGGTGCTTTGTGGCGGAATACCCCCAGTGAGAACTTGTTGTGGAGGGGGAATTGTTTGTGCTGTAGTGGAAGATGACATGGCTATGTAACTAGTGGGATGATTTGGTTGTTGTTGCATGGGTTGGATAAAGGGACTAGTAAATTGTTGCATTGGTAGTGCCACGAAGGGATTTGCCCCCTGCATTTGTGGTTGCGGTTGCTGTGTGGTTTGAAGAGTAGGCTATGCAACTGTAAAGGAGTTGATTGGCTGTTGTTCCGCTTGGGATGTTAATGGATTGGTGATTTGTTGTTGTTGGATAGGTTGTTGTGGGATGGTTTGTTGTTGGTGCTGCTGAATATGTTGCTGCTATTGGATGGGTTGTTGCTGGATAGGTTGCTGGTGTTGGATAGGCTGGATGGGAATTTGGGGTATGGTGAAGGGATTCATGGATGGTTGCAATATAGGAGGATTTTGGTTGAACAATGTTTGGGGTGGAACCATTGACATCCATTGTGGTTGTGTTGCGGGTGGAGTGGGAAAAGTGGACCCTTGCAGAAATAAGGGTTGGTTATAGGTGTTGGTAGGTGGCATACCTGTGGTGAAGAAGGGTAGAATAGGCATGGATACTTAGGTGCTTTTATGTTGTGAACTGGTTGTAGCACTTTGAACAAGTTGAATAGGAATAAATGAAATGGTGGTTTGTTGTGTGCTAACTGGTGGTGGTGGTGGAAAGTTTGCAACAAATGTTGGGATTGCTTGTGAAGGAGGAGCAACGGTGGCTTGTGGAGGTGTTTGCCTAGTGCCGGGGGGTATTGTTTGTGGTGCTGATGTGGTATCAAGAGGCAGGACTTCCAAGGCAGGTGTAGGTGTTGTGTGTATGATGGAAGGTGGAATGGAGGGATGAACTACTTATGCAAGAAGGGTTTCCACTTGTAGGGCTCGCTAAAATGGATCAAATACTTCATTTCTGGTGGGATAAGGATGTTCCCCTGGAGTTGCCATAGGTCGTATAACAAGTGTGGGTATTAGCCAAGGTGGAAGTTGAAGTCTTTATTGTTGGATGTCTAAGAGTACCTGGTTACTGTTACATCCACTCATGGAATTTACCATGTGGACAAGCATTGGATGATTGATAAAAGTTTCCACGACACTTAGAGTGGGAGTTTCATTAGTGTCTACCCAGATATGTTCGACTTGATCATTGGGCTGAGGTACATAAGTGACCATGGTGTTGGTGTTCTCAGTCGTAGGATTAGATGAGCTAGCGGCAAGATTAGGATCCATGTTCTTCCTCTTCTTAAAGGCTCGTGTGATAGGTGGCATGAAATGATTATCCTAAAGGAAATATTAGATGCAGGATGTATGCAAGGATGGGCCTGGGAAACTAAGGATGATGACCCTAAGATTAAGATGTGCTTAGGATGATGGATGCGCTCCTATGGATTAAGGATGGCTTGATGTATGCAAGGATTAAAGGGTTGCTTTCCCTAGTGTAGGATCAAGTGGATGTGATTATCTACCTAAGATAGACTTGTGGTCTTCGGTGGATGAGATTCTTTGTTAATGCAAACCAACCTTTTGATCAAGGTGATGAGGTTGCAAAAGACAAAAAGGATTATCCCAAAACAATGCTTAGTTTAAGGACCTTCAATGGATGGGGTTTGATTAAGATGTAGGTTTTTAGCAACTCAAAAGGGGTATGCAATACCTAACTGGGGGATGTGATCAGGGGCACTTTGGATGATGACTAAGATGATGCTAGGTTGATTAGGATTGATTTGGTCGATGCAAGATCATGCTAGGATAAGTGTGTGATGTGTTCCTAAAGATGGCAACCTAAGGGAAGTCCTAAAATGCATGCTGAGTGAGCTCAATAAGAGGAGGAACTTGTGTTTGTTGTGGTAAACCGACTAGTCATATTGTTCAATTGCAACAAAAGCGGAGTTTAGATGATATTTGCCCATGAAACAAGCAACCTTGTTGTTGTAGATCACTTTCTCAAATAGTTCTTGTTTATAGATTTCTTGCTTGACGGAATCGATAATGTGTTGGTATTTGGTAGCCTCTTGGGTTGTGTTCTTTTGTTCTCTTTGCATGGGTGGTAATGGAGTTTTCACTTTCTTGTGTTTCTTGGAATCGGCCATGTCCTATAAGTAGATCTTGATCTTGAATGAATAGTTTGAGGTTCTTAGGACATATCTCATGAAAGACCAAAATGTTTGTTTTTTGATAATCTAGCAAAAAGCTTGATTGTGTTTTGATTTCTCAATAGGATTGTTCTATGGCAAGAACCACTTTCAACATAATCAAAACTGGAAAATAACAAGCATGTGTCTGAAAAAAATTTGACAAGGGACAAAGCAACCTTGAAGGATACAAGCACGTGACAAATTTGAAAGTTGGATATTTCGTCTGTGTTTTGGATTTGTCAATTTCTTCAAACACTTCAAGCACAAAATCTACCTAAGGAATTTGGCATAGCATGAAAATACTTGCTCATAAGCTTAGGCACACACACAAGAGATAATCAGAATATGGCTGTCACTAAGCATGCAATGGCTCCAATCATGACACCGTATTATTCGGTTCCAAACGCTCAGGGTGGCACAAATGTACGAGTGATCTTGGGGAAGTTACTATCTTCCTTGCACAAGCATTATCACCTTTTGGGGGTGTTCTGGGTAGCTTCTAAGCCTAGAGTGTTTAGTATGGATCTCCATTTGATTGTATCCTCTATGTTTGCGCAAGCATGATTCAGGTGTAAAGCCCCATAGAGCGTCTTGACAAAAGTGGTCACGTAAACGTGATTGAGACCGCGAGGCCGCACTTAAGTTAGATGAGAGCTGAGTATAAGCTCAGATGGCAACCGACTCCCGAGGGTTTGACCCCAAGGAGTAAATTTGATTTATGTGAGTTGGAGTGGTGTGGCTTACACCTCGTTCTCACGTGGGTCATTCCTGGGAGATTTTTTCCTCAACCGGCAGGCCCAACTACAAGATTAACTTGGAAGTAAAATGGGATTGGCGACAAGAAGGGTCTGAATTTCTAATTTTCCCACAAAGGGGAAAAGAGCATAATCTCCTATCCAATGTCATTTTCTCCACAAGCACATAGAACAAGTTGTTTGTTTCCAAAGATTTAATTGTTTAACACCAAGTAAATGTGTCTGGGTTTTTTATCTTCCCCAAAAAAGGAAGAGAGCATAATCCCCTAACACTCACTTAGGATTAATCAAAAGATCTTTCTAATTAAGTCTAAGTGCCTAGAAAAGATTACAAACATGATCGTTTGGTCGATTTGGATCAAGACAACCTACAAGACAACATGAGTAGTTTCAGTTTAGCGTCTTTGACGAGCAGTGCTGCAAACAACTAGTTAGTAGTTTGAAAAGTGATCTTTGACAAGCGTTAGCACAAACCACTCAAAAGTTGTTAGCCAGACATAAAACAAGATTTTTCCAGAGTGCAGACGCTAATACAGGGCGTAGACGCGGGTCTTATATTGTAGTTCAGAAATGACAGTGACAGTGAAATAACCAGAAAACATGAAAAAGGCAGAAATTTGTTATACCAGGCGTAGACGCTGATTTATAGATTGTAGATGCTGATTCTGCACAGACGCTGATTATTGTGGCATAGATGCTGGTTCATGAACCAACATTTTTGAAGACGCTGATTTGCCTGAAAACACAAAACACAGCAAAAAGTGACACAATAAGTTATCTTTGCTTCTTAGTTAGCTTCCAAACTTGTCCAAAAACCTATTTTGAAACTAATTGACCCCTTAAAACTGTTATTTCTTAATGATTTATCAAGAAAGAGTGTTCCTTTTAATAAAAATTTTCCATTATGACTGCTTGTAAAACTGACTTCTGATAAAAAATAGAATGATCACATGTAGAAAAGAAACAGGAAACAAAAATAAACTTGATAAATGAACAATAGAGTCAATAAAATGTCAAAATATTAGTATCAGGCGTAGACGCCGGTTCAGATCATAGACGTCGTTTCACGGAAACACCGAACGGTGGTTCAGGAGGAACTGACATTTTTGAAAATGCCTCTGTGTGTGTCTCGGAGACGCCGATCTGTGTTTTGGACAAATTTTGGAAGAATTAGACAAGAAGTAAGAAAATTTAGGGACGTGGTTCCCACCGGGCATGCCAGAATGTGTATATGGAATCCTTCAATCTGTTGGGAGCAAGCTCAAACATGCAAATGTTAGTAGGTTAACACATATATCATTTCAAGAAAACATGTAAGAGATCAAAGCAAACAACAAGGATACCAAATAACATCGGATTAAGCTAAAAATGAGTAAATGAAGCACCCTATTCTACTCATTTTGATTTTCTTATCTAGATTAGATGTGAGTGTGCTCTCTCAAACACAAAAATACCATGGATCCCAATGCAAATATGCAAGAGTCTGAGAACAAGAAGAATGATTCAAGAGCTAGTATGAAGAACTAGTCTCAAATCTCCTTCAAAATGATAATTTAAACTTATGAAAGTAAGGATGGTACGAAAGTCTTATGAAGAAACTATGATTCATTCAGCAATTAAGAGCCTAACATGTAACTTCTAGATGATTTAAACAAATGAAAGCATGAAACTAACATCTAAAAACATTAGCATGAAAACAAATATGAAAAATCTAAGACAATACTAGCATGATAACAATGCAAATTGAGAGATGTAAATGTGAGAGGAGAAGGCCTCTATTTATAGAGTTTTTGGAAAGAGGAAGAGGCTTGGCTGAAGTGGCACCTATGTGGCATCCACATAAGAGCCACATAGAAGACACATGGCTTTGAAAAGATGGCCAATTTTAAGTCAAAATTGGCATTAATATTGAGTAGCTCAATATTTCAAAAGAGGAGACAAGGTTGTAAGAGAGAATTTAAGAAGAATGGGTACCCACTTTGGAGATAATTTCCCCATGTGGGTGAGCATCCTATTAGCCTTAAAAAGGTTAGGAATCACCCATTTAAGCATGATCAGAGGGCAGTTAGGTGTGGAAGCACACTTAGGAAATGAGGTGATGGGAGTAGGGTAGGAATAGGGTAGGCTGTAGGGTAGGCTGTAGGGTAGAATTAATAGGTTCCTAGCTAGGGTTTAGATTTAATTCAAATTAGATTTGAACAAATCACAGCTTAGAAGAATTAGGAAAATGGAGGATTTTAATAAATATATATTTATTAAAAGGGGTTTTTGTGGGGGCAAATGTATTTAAATAAAATACATTAGAATAATGTTTAAACTATTGATAAATGAAACTATTTAATTGATTGAATTAAATAGTTAGAGGAATAAGAGGGAAATTAATATTAATAATAATATTAATATTTTTGGATGTCTACACTTTGCTCTTGAATTTCTTGGATTCCAAACACAAAGAAATCGCTTGTATTTATAGCAATTTCCCAAGGGTAGGGGGTAGAGTGAGTTGATCATGGTCAAACCTTGGTTGAGTAAAAAGCTTTGAGGTGCTTTCAAATGGAGGGAAAATTAAGTGGTTGTCCTCAAAGAAATTAGGAATTATTTAATTCAATCATTTAATTAATTTAGCCATGTAAGGGTGAATGGGTTGGATTTGATTTTTTTATATTTAAACTATACAATTAATTGATTAAAATCAATTGCATAATTTGATTAATCCCTTTTAGGCTTGAATTTAATTATTTGATTTCATGATTATTTAGTCCTTTGATTTAATTTGATTTTTGTCCACTTTGCTTGATAAATGTCCATTTGATTTGATTTTGATCTATTTTAATGCATTTTGATGAGATTTGGGGTAATTGGCTGAGATTTGCAAATTTGATGTTTAAGATACACCTGGTCAATTTTAGGTGTCTACAAATGCCCCTCTTTGAATTGATGTGCAAAGTGCATTGATTCAAAGAAAATTTGATGTTCTGATCATTGATTTGATACTGATGTTTGGTTGATGAAAAACCTGATATTGATTTGATGCGAAACCCTGATATGAAACCCTGATGCGAAACCCTGATGTGAAACTTGATTTGATGCCCCACTGATAAAATTTTGAATTTTTAATGCCCTAGATTTGAAATAAGATATGCTACAGAATCCCAGTTTGATGATATGATGATGCCCCCTTAGAAATGAAAGCATATTGATCTCAGATGTGAAAAATTTGATGAACACTACTGATATAATAGATCCAAGAATTTGAATTTCTGATAAACAATGATGCTGAAAAGATGTTGAACAAATGCCCCAGTGTACAAAATATGCAGATTTGGTGTAACTGGGTCAAAAATCTCACAAAATTAAGGTAAAATAGCTTAAATAGGTTGAAAAAACCCAAATTTACTATTCATTTTCACTTTTCACTGTTGAGATTTTGCTTTGATCCTCTGATGATTGACAGTGATGGTGGTCCCTATTTGAGAGCATTGGTTCGAGCAAGCACGTCGATATCAAATACCTCCTAACTATGGGCCTCTGGTGAGTGGTTTGAACCTTCCTAGTGCATTTATTGCTCTTTAAATAGCATTTATTACATGTTTTTACTGCTTTCTAGATAGAAATTTGTGAAATGCCACGTAGGATAGTTAAAAAGCCACCTAGGCTAGGGAAAAGCCACCTTCACGCATTTAACATCCATCTAGGAGCAATCCACAGCCGCCTAGGAATTAGGGAAAAAATGCAACCCAATTAGCTAAAAAAGCTGCCTAGGAAACCCTATAATTTTAAGGTCGCCTAGGATACTTAAAATGTCGCATAGGACTTTAAAATGCCACTTGTTAAGTAAAGTGTCACCTCTAATGATTAAAGTGCCGCCTCTGATGATTAAAGTGCCGCGTGTAACATTTTTAATGCCACAGGGCTTAAAAAGCCGCGTAAACTTATTAAAGTGCCGCCTACCATCAAGTTTGAAAAACTGAGATAGAATAGAGGAATTGCCTTTGATCGATCATCTAGATGACTCAATTGAAGTCGAAGCTAGAAAATGTACGTCCATAATGTTACTTAGTGTTGAGGATATTATAAAATTTATATTGATGAATGTTTTGATATGCCAATCAGATTGATTAAAATGATTACAAATTGTTCATGTGTCTCAAGATCTAGCTGTTAGGAACAATAGGTTGATGCGCTCAAAATAGAGCAATGATAGATTTAATGTGTTTGATTGACTTAGAATGATCCACCAATAGAAAACTAATATGATTCACTTTGTTTCAAAATGTAGGAACATTATCGTAAGTTGCGGGTACTGGGTGTTGTGTCTTGGATTTTTGATTTGGTTGATGAGCTCACGCCTACTGAGCGATGGACCATCGAGACATGTGGTCTCAGTTTCCTTCTTGATCTCCCTCATTTTTAGCTGAAATGAGGTCTTTTGATAGCTATGGCAGAGCGATGGCACTTTGACCATAACACATTCCATCTACCCCTCGGCGAGATGACTATCACACTCAAGGATGTATATAGATTACTGAAGATCCCGACTCATGGAGAGTAGGTATATTATGATTCAATTTATGATAGTAGAATATGTAGATGGGTGTTTGGAGACAACACCATTACTGATGATTGTATTACTTGGGCACAGTTTGCTTCATTTTCTACTTTACCAGCATTGTTAGGAGCAGTGATCAGAGGATTACTACTACCAGATAGGAGAGGTCATGGATTTGCAGTCAGATGGGGCCGTATACTGGAGGATTTGATTGCAAATCCTCAAATATTTGACTGGGGTTCGTACGTACTAGCCCAACTATATCATAATTTACATAAGGTCATATACAGATGTAGTGCATCTCTTTCAGCAGGTGCAGTTTTGTTAGAGTTGTGGACTTGGGAGCATATCCCTATCACTAGACTAGTTTCAGCATGAGTGCAGGCCCGAGGGTATCCGTATGCATTTTTGTATGATGGCATGGTTGTCTAGCATCGTTTGGGAAAGGTTGAGTTTTGGCGTCTCACTATTGATGATATTTATCAGGTCGTATGGAGGTTATATCTTCTTTGCAAGAGTTGGCGAGAGGATGATGATGAGTTGCCATATATGTTTTCTCCTCGGTGGATGATCGGTCAATTGCCACTATGTATCGAGAGATTTTTCTTTAGGAGAGTGCTCCGTCAGTACTATCGGGTTCAGGACATGCCCCAGGGTATGGAACTTTATGCTAGAGTACAGGCAGAGAGATCTATGTGGGGAGCACAGGTTGACTATCGGTTGGTTTGTTTACAGATTGATCAGCAGGGATATGTTATGTGGGATATGATGATGCAGGTAGCTGATGCAGGAATGTTTGCCAAGTATCAAGAGTGGTTCCTGCGGCATTGCTTTGTTAGATTCACAGATCTAACAGAGCCTATTCCTGATGTTGATGAGCTTTCTGATGATGACGGAGATGATGATGATGATGATGATGGTGATGACGGCAGGAGACCTCAGAGACAGAGAGTTCAGAGGGCACCTAGGGCTCCTAGAGCACAAAGAGTTATAGGACCTCAGATGTAGGGTGGTCATGTTAGGGGTTGAGGTGGTGGATTTAGGCAGCCTAGATAGAGATTAGTGCAGGCACAGGTACCTCAGAGACAGGCTCCTGTCAGAGTTGGTGTAGAGTGGGCTAGGCAGAGACATAGACGAGTCCAAGTGGCTAGACAGGTTCCATTATAGAGACAAGTTCCTCAGGTTGATCCATAGAGTAGCATGACACCGATGATACCATAGGTTCCATTAGCGCCCTAGGCACCTCAGGCTCCTCCAGCATCACATGCACCTCCAATTCCTCCCATTGTGGATGGCTTAGTTCAGGATGTTCGAGGTTTACAGGAAGGGATGATTGCAGTTATTGGTCAATTAGATTAGGTTACGACTATGTTGCAACATTTTTTGGCTACTTTAGCGCAGTTACCTACCAGTGCTAGTACTAGTTAGGCACCACCTTCTACACAGGATAGATCAGGTGAAAGGGATCTCGATGGTGTAGCGGGTTCAGGTACTGGTATTGCTGGAGATGGATCAGGTGCCCCCATTGGGTCATGAGACAGATTGGGATCTATGATATCTGGATATTGCATTGATGATGTATCATTTGATTGTTGATAAGGACTTTGATTATATGGATCATTTATTGATGTACCTTTGATGTACAAATTTGTGTTATAGACATTGATGGTGGACATTTATCTATGATGATCTTTGATTCCCCTTTTGATGATGTTGTTATGAGATTTCTTTTATGCATATCTACATGATTCTATGATGCATTTATTTCTATTATGTTATGGATGCAATGTCTTAGAGTAGGACATAAATAAATGGATGCAAATGATGTTAATGCAACTTAATTCTATATGATTTTATGATATAATGATGATGTATGGATTATGCAATGTAATGATATGGATGCAATACTTAGTGCAATGATAAATGAATGCAACTATCTTTTTTGGTTTTTTTGGATGTATGCAATTTAATTTATGATGCAATTCTAAATGATTTAGATAAATGACTAATGATTAATGTTTCTTTTCTTTGCTTTTCACTTGATATGAATATATAATGAGTAATGCTTATGAATGCAAAAAGAACAATCTCATATTGATGATTTGAAACCATTAAATTGATGAAGTGTCGTCAACTTTAATTCCCCCCTTGAACTTGGAAAAGTGCTAGAAATACAAGCCATTTTTATCTAACTTGAAAATGCAATTAATCTAACATGAAGATGCAATGCAACTAATTGTCCTTGAGGTTTGCGAAATAAATGCAAATAGAGATATATTTTCATCATTGAGTGTTGTGGAACTGGGAGTCGAAACAATCCTTACTAGTGCCACTGTGACCATAAGAATATGAATATGACTTTCATCTCATGTGGTAACCCCTTCTGTGAAACCAAGTACAACCCTCACTAGTTGAATAACCAACTATGGGAGTATGAATACCAGTTTGATCGGATTCAATGTTGCAAGTGGATGTTGGTATTAAGATATTGAAAATCTAAATAGCCAAGGTATCCTTTTGTGTGAACAAACAAAGGTTAACCCTCCTTTCTATGTGAATGTCCTCGATGGTTCTTTGATGACCATTTTGTTAGACTAATTCACACAAGTTAAAAAAATTTCCTCAAGACAGTCACACAAAAGCTTAAGAAAACATCATGTCTCTATCATCGCCAATCTAGTCAAAACATCATCGATTAGCTAAAAGGAACATGACTCAAAAAGGGTCAATGAAAAACTCATCAAAAATTTCCAAGTGTTTGTGAAATGTATCAATATTTTCAAATAAAAATTACAGACAGTCTAATCATTTAGGGTTTGTCAATTTTTAATCCTAATAAAATAAGTCAATGAAACTCAAGGATCATGTTATGCGTTCAAACTATTTAGGGTTGAACAATGATATCCATCAAAGGTTCCAAAATATCTCTCCCCTGAATCTAAAAATCTGCTTCTGATGTTTGACCAAGATGTTGCACTATTGAATCCGTTTGGTACCAAAAATCTATGATGCGTGCCCCCAAGTGATAAATGTGATCAATGTGAAACTGAGGGCAGCTGAACCTAGAATGTGACAAAATGTAGCTCTGAGACTTTATTAGGACTATGCACAAATGATGGATGCAATGAGGATATGGACAAATGAGATGATGAAATGCAATATGTACAAAATGTGACTAGGAAAGACCTAAGGGACAAAAGGCGCCTGTTTCCAAGTTTTCACCTCTTGGGATTATTGCTCTTTTTCTCTCTCTTTTTTTTAATTTTATTTTTCTCTTTTTGATGTTTTTGGCTTTTAAACTTTCTGATTTTTTTTTGTATTTTGATCTTTTCTCATTTTTTTGTAATTTTGACTTTTCCATGTACAAAGGTGATGCTGACTCATCTGATACTCTTAACTTATACTCTTTCCTCTGAATTAGGTGTGAAACCTCTTAAGATGAATGTTATTGATAGGTTCTTGCAATTCATCACCATCACAATCGGCCAATTTGTAGGTCCCCGTTCCAAAAGAAGAAACAATAACAAAAGGACCAAGCCAATTGGCTTCCCACTTTCCTTTCTTTTCTCTATCAACCTGATTTTTTGGATTTTCTCTCAATACTAGATCTCCCACTTGAAAGGTTCTTGGTTTAATATGCTTGTTATAGTTCCTTGAAATTCAATTCTGATACACTTTTAAATGATCACAGGCTTGAGTTTGATGTTCCTCCAACATATCCAAAATGTTGAAGTCAGGCAACTCTATAATCCTCATCCGTGATTAATCCATATAATGACACTCTTAGGGATGGTATTTTAACTTCTAAAGGTAGAACCACTTCAGCCCCATAAACCAATGAAAAAGTTGTAGCTTCTGTCAGGGTGCGAATACTAGTCCTATAGGTCCATAATGCTGGATTGATTTGAAGATGCCAATCTTTTCCCAACTTGCCAACGGATCTCTTAAGGATTTTAAGGATGTTCTTGTTTGTAGCTTCTACTTGTCCATTACCTTGGGGATAGTAAATGGATGAAGAGTGATGTGTAATATGCAATGTGTCACAAAGTTCATCAACATCTTTGTTCTTAAACTATTTTCTATTATCCACGATGATGGCATGATGAATGCCATATCTGCAAATGATATGATTTAGGATAAACATGGAAATTTGCTTCCCCATTGCAGTTGTTAAAGGGACAACCTCAACCCATTTAGTGAAGTACTCTGTTGCCGTGAGAATATACTTGTGTCCATTTGAAGAAGGTGGATAAATCATGCCAATCAAATCAAATCCCCATTGATAGAATGGCCATGGTGTGACAAATGGGTGTAACTCTTGTGCCGATGCATGGATCATGTCTCCATGGTATTGACATTTTGCACAAACTTTGACAAACTGACAAGCATCTCTTTCTAAGGTTTTCTAAAAGTACCCCATGCATAGGATTTTCTTAGCTAGGTTTAAACCACTGGAATGTGACCAACAAATTCCCTCGTGGATGTCTTTTAAAGCTAATTTTGATTCATCTTCCTCTAGACATCTAAGGAACATTCCGTCAAGACCTTTACGATGCAATGTGTCAGGAAGGATGGTATAACAAGCCACTTGTCTTATGAAATTTCACTTTTGAGCACGTGTTTGGTCTATAGGTAAGGTTTGATCTTTTAGGTAGGCATAAATGGGTCCATACCATGGTGAGTCATGTCCATTTAAAAGGGCAATAATTTGGGTATCAGGTAGGTCAAATGCTGGTTTAACCAATTCCTCCACCAAGAGCTCATACTTCTCATTTTGATTGGGCATTTGAAGCAAAGATGCCAAAGTAGCCATTGCATTCGCTGCTCTACTCTTATCTCTTGGAATTTGTTCAAAAGTAATCAAAGCAAAGTACTTTTTCCAATCATCCACCAATCTTTTGTAAGGCATCAATTTTTCATCCTTGGTATTATATTCATCATTAACCTGATTGATGACTAATTGAGAGTCCCTATAGACTTGTAATTTTGTGACATTCCATTCCAAGGCCATCTTGATACCTATGACCAAAGCTTCATACTCTGCTATGTTATTGGTGCAAGGGAATAATAACTTGTAAGATTTTGGGATTGTGTAACCTTATGGTGTAATCAAAAGAATGCCTGCTCCACTACCATTTTGGGTGTAAGATCCATCAAAGTATAAAGTCCATGTCTTAGCTTCCACATTAACAATTTCAGAATTTGGAAACTCCACTTGAATAGGATGTGTAGATTCTTGAGGATATTTAGCCAATTGATCGGCAATAACTTGACCTTTGATTGCTTTTCTGTCAACATATTCAATGTTGAATTCACTAAGAACCATTAATACCCACTTTGCAATCCTTCCAGTTAAAGCTGTTTTACTAAGTAAGTATTTTAAGGGATCAATTTTGGCTATGAGCTTCACTTTATGCAACAACATATAATGTCTTAACCTTTGAGAGGCAAATACCACTGCTAGGCAAGCCCTTTCCATGAAGCTATAGTTTAATTCATATTTGATCAATGTTCTACTCAGGTAGTAGATAGCTCTTTCTTTTCCTTCATCATCTTCTTGTGCCAATAAGACTCCTAAAGATTTTTCTGTTGC
>MU224958.1:2035540-2055151 GCA_018584345.1 Thuja plicata | reverse complement strand
CAATGGTTAAACTGAAACAAAATGACCTATTTCTAATGCAACTTAATTGCAGATTTTCAGATCTATTTACTTACAATATCTTTCTGATCAATGTATCAATACAATTCCTTTGTACTCAACTCTTTCTTCTGTGTGATGTTGTGCTTCTCTGTCTGTCGGTGTCTGCAAAATTCTTTAGCTCTCCCTCAGCTTGATTGATCAAGACTGCATGAAGTTAATCCTTCATCAGTTTCTCTTCAGCATCTTCTATCATTTCACTCCCCCGTGTATCTGATTTCTTATCAACCACTTCTGAGAATGAATTATGCTTCTCTCTTAAATAGACATGATTTCCTTAATTCTAGGTTCTTGATTCTTGATTCTTGGCGTGAAAAAAATCCAGCCAAATTGATTTATGGCTTTAACTCCTGATTTATCTCATAGTTATCTTCTTGCAAACTGTACAAATCAATTACTTAACTGTGTTTGAATAAAAAAAATAAAACAACTAGTTAAGTCTATCCTTTAGCTCTGCCAGCTAGATATTTTGTCATTTTCTGATCTCTCTGTTCCATCGGTCAATTCTGCAGTTCGTCACCAGTGACAACTGCCAGTTCCATCAGTGTCGCTTCAGTTAGCTTTGGGATCTCCGTCCGTCGGGCATCACTGGATCTTGTTCATCGGGCAACATTGTTTTTAGCTCATCGAGCATCATGTGATTCTACTTCATTGGGAAACACTGTCTTCTGCTCATCGGGCATCAGTGTAACTTTTATCTCAGTCTTTACCGATGGTGTGCACTCTGCCAGTGTAGTCTGTCACTTAGTGAATACTTAATTTTTATGCATTTCTGGAAGCATAACCTTTATTCCATTGATTCTCTGAAGTCTTTGGCATGACCATATAGATGATATCAATTTGACATCAATAAAAATACAAACTATTAACTGATTTAATGTCTTGCATCATCTTCAACTTAATATAGTCAATCATTTAATCAGTTACATGTCAACAACATTGTCATTGGGGAAGTAGAGTAAGTCATTTGGCTTGGAAGGATCCCAATCAATAAGTTTGGGGTGCATTAAGGACAAGGATTCATTGGATGGGATTTCATTTTAAGGATTTAAGGACATGACTTTGTTTGATGGTTCATACATTGTATCATCAAGGTCTACGACATATGCCTCTTCAAGATGGTCCATGGAAGAAGGACCAAAATCCCCTTCATCAGAGTCCTCTAAGATTTATATGGGAAAGAAAGCATGTGGATTAAACACTAGGTTAGAATCTCTCACCCATGAAGCTACCGAAGGTTCACCTACCCATTGAGTCTAAAGAGGTGCTTGTTCTACATTGACTTGTTGAGGTTCACTTGATGTTTGAGTTGAATTCAAACTTTGAGTCACATGTTCTTGCTTCTCAACTTTAGGATGAGTTGCATAAGTGTGAATGGTATCAATCTCTATGTCATGACAAGATTATTTGGACAAGGAATCCCACTCATAATCCCTAGAATCATCTTCACTTTCAGAACCTACCATATGTATATGTGCACAGAAATCATGCATAGGACTTGAAATTTCTCCTTTATGTTGAAAACCTATGCTGACTTTCTCTTCTTTTGCTCTCCAAACTGGTTCAATAGGTTCTAACAACCCTCTATGTCGAACTTCTAAGGGTCCTCTTCCCTTATACCCCATTTTCTTCATGATATCAAATCCTTTTCCATATTGATCAGTTTGGATGTTGATATGTTGCACCCTTTCATTGGAGTTAGTTGAATTATCCCCCTCTTTATAAAGCCATTGTAATACCTCATTATCTTCTTTTTCCGTTTCTTTCTTATCACATTCCCTCACAAAATGAGAATTTTATTTATGAGGGTTATGATCTCTGGATGGCTTCCCATGTGTCCTTGGAGATGTAGGTAAATCAAGTAGGGAAACCAAATATTCCCCTACCCCTTTTGAGTGAATTTTGCATTGTTTCTCAAATTGGTTCATCAAATCACTCATCTTTTCATAATGATCTTTCTTAGTTTGTTCTCTTTCCTCCTTAGTGTATTTTTAAGTTTCCATTCTCAATGTTGAAGTTTGGACTGAATTATCATTTGAATTTGAACCATCATAAGTCATCTTTTCTTTTCCCTTAGTTGATGTAGTTGAGTTAGTTTGAATAGGGTTAGAAGTCGATGTAACATTTGATGTTGGTTTTGGACTTTCCTCCTTGGCTTCTTCCATGGTAATATCAGGGATGAATCCTTCCCTATTATGAGGAATATACAACTCATGACTTAGATTTAAAACATTGCAATATTGGAAAGGGTTTGAATCTCCTCCAATCGTGATCTCTTCCCCCATGTATGGAAACTTTATGCATTGGTGATACGTAGAAGGTACTGCTTGCATTTCATGTATCCATGACCTCCCTAGTAAGATATTGTAGGTCAATTTCATATCAAGGACCTAACATATGGTATCTTTTTTATAGGTCCCACTTGAATTGGTAGAATGATCATACCCTTTGAAGATCTTTCCTCTTCATCATAAGCCTTAATGGTGATTTGCTTTTTAGGATCAATGGAAGCCTTGATTAACCCTAATGACTTGACAAGGTTTAAAGTGAAAATATTAATACCATCTCCCCCATCTATGAGAACTCTCTTGACCCTATGTCTTTGGATTAATACCTCTATATGCAAGGGTTAGTTTTGAGGATGTGTGATAGACATATCATCTTGCTTTGAAAATGAAAGACAATGAGGGGCTATGAGATGTCCTACCATGTTCTGAAATTTATCTTCCTCCAAGTTTATAGGAACGGTGGTCTCAATCAAGGATTTTTCCAAAATCTCCTTGTGATTAGGAGATAATTTCAATAACTCCAAAATTGATATTTGTGCTGGAGTCTTTTGTAATTAATCTACCAAACTATAAGGCTTTGTTGTGGGTGGTGTTGTTTTAGCCAAAGTAGTTGGTGTTTTAGGGCCAATAATAATAAGATTACCCCTTTGTAGGGTAACCTTTGAGGCTTTCTCCCTTGTGATGACATTAGAGGTTTCCAATTTATGTTGATCTTTGATCACAATAACATTGATAGTACTCTCCTGGATGGATATAGCATTGATAGTATTATCATAGGTGTGTGCAAAGTTAACATTATTATCGCCTCTTACATTATTCACACTGTTTCCTCCATTGTTTGAGTTTGAAGATTCTCCTTTTTCATGTTTATAGAAAGGGGTCTTAAAGGCCGTGTGATCTTCATTAGTCTGAGGGCCTTCTACTTTAATCACACCATTGTCTATGAGATCTTGTACCACATATCTGAGACGCATGCAACCATTGGTCTTATGTCCCCGATTTTTATGGTACTCACAATGGTTATTCTCACTCCACCAATTTGGCTTGATTTTAGGTTCATATGGTTGAGCCTTTGGTAGGTCAATAAGTTTATTTGCAATAAGTGTCCTTAATGCATTTTCCAATGGTTCACCCAAATTAGTGAATGTCCTTTTGGGTGTAGGTGCAAAGAAAGGTTTAGGTTTGTAAGCCCCTTGATTATTCCCAAAGTTGTTATTAGTGTTGTTGTTAAAGGGTACTTTGGGTGCTTGATTCAAATTATTGGCTTGAACTGAATTTTGAGTGAGATTGAAAGGAGCGGTCTTTAAAGTGTTAGCCTCTACCACTCCATTGTTAACCACTCCTTTATTTTTGTTATTCTTTGTCCAAAATCAGTTTTTGTTAGGGGAATTGCGATTTTGATTAGTGTTGGAGATATTTTTGTTGTTGTTATTCTTGTTATCTTTGTAAAGTTTAATTTCTCCACTTTTTACCCATACCTCTTTCATTGTCACCCTATTCTCAATTAGTTCTTGGAATGACCTAGGACATTGTAGCCTTAATCGATAGTTCATTTCATGATTCAAGCTATTTACAAAAATATCAATCTTCTCCTTTTCGGGTACACTTCAAGGGTATCTAGCAAATACCGCTCTCCATTGTTGTAGGAAAAGTAGGAATCCCTCTCCTCTTTGTTTGGTGTTACATAAATTAAGCTTTGTAACCTCATGTTTGATGTTATAGGAATAATGAGTTACAAACTTAGAGGCCAATTCTTCAAAGGTTCGAATCCTGGAGGGTAACTTTGAAAACCACTCCATTTCCATACCTCCCAAACTGCTAGGGAATAACCTCATAAGGTAAGTTGTGTCATGCATGAACTCGAGACTTAAGGCACAAAATTCCCTTAAGTGATCTTGAGGATCAATTGTTCCTTCATATTTGTCATATTTAGGAAAGATAGCATTTGTTGGAAATGGAACCATGATTAAAGACTTATCAAATGGAAATGGACACAAAGCTTCGACAGAAAAGGGTTTAGGAACCCCACTTTGTTTTATCATGTCCAATTGCATTTGGAAAAGTAGGAATTGTTTGTTCATGATGTTAATGGGATTGGCCTCAGCTTCTTCCTGTTTAAGTTTGTTGACATCATAATCATGTGGAAGTTTGAGACCCATTTGTGCTAGGTCTAAAAAGTATTTTTCCTTGTCTTTTTCCAACACTTTTTCCATAAGCTTAATGAAGAAAGGACTTTGCATAGCTTCATTAACCTTTTCATCAGTTAACTCCTCATCATTAGGTTCAATGTTTCCCCCATTGTTGTTATTGTTCAACCCTTGATTGTTAGGGTCATTGTTTTCTCCTCCATTGTTGTTTTTATTGGATCCTTGGTTGTTAGGATCAACATTTTCCCCTCCATTGTTGTTCATATCCTTGTTTACATGATTTATTTGATCAGGATCTATATGGCCAAATGGAAAAGACATTGTTGGTTCTGTTTCCTTGATGGGTTCTTGTAAGTGTCTTAAAGAACTAAAAGGATCACCTAGAAAAGGACACTCTTTCCTTAGATAAGATCTGTCTGATTGTAGAGTAGCCTTAATGTAATGAGATCACGTAAAAACCGGCATTAAAATAGATCAAATGAAGAGCCTAGGCTTTTATCTCACTTAAGTGATTAATTCGTGGATGATTTTGTGAAATGTCCAATAATGGCAGATTCTGGTCCAGTTGAGTATACACAAACATAAAACGTCCAAAAGGGTATCCAAAAATGGAATTTTATTGTTTTCAAACCCTCGGTATATATCCATTGTTTACCCTTTTTTATTTCTAGGCAGCTATTTCCTGTGTGTAGGTAGCCTTTAATTTTTGATACCCGGTCACTGAAATTCTTGTACGCGACACTTTGCATTTAGCAGGCGACGTTTGCCTGTTGATAGATGGTTTTAAACTATTAACACGCAACACTTTCCAGTGGCTTACGTGGCTTTTGAATGTTTACAAGCGGTGTTTCAAAGCTGTAAGTGGTCCAGGATTATTTGTACACGGTTTTGAATTGTTGGTACGTGGCTCTTTGTTGATCAAAGTTGAAATTGTCAATTTTTTTGTTATTTTTTGGATTTAAAATTTTAAAGGCTTTGATCAGATTTGTCAAAAAATAATCTTGCATGAAAATAGGGTACAAGCTCAACACACACATCAAAATTGTACCATATCCCTAAAACAACACTAAAAGTGTATGTTCTCAGATGTTTTTACAGGTATGCAAAAGAATTTCTTCCAAACAATCTACCTTAGAGTCAAACAATTTTGGCTTTTAACAATGGCTCTACAAAGGTAGGCTTGCTATTTTAACAAGGTTTTAAATCACCTCCCTTCTAAATCTTGCCAAGATCCTTTACCCCCTTGCAGGCTTCCCACACGCATGAAAGTATGATTTTGCGCAATCCCGAAGGACTACTCAAGGAAGTGACGACGACTTGCACAAGGTTTAGTCACTTTCCGATTAAGGTAAAGTGCATTTATTTATAGTGGGTTGGATGATATTGTGGAAAAAGTGAATATCTCCCACTTTGGATCGTTCCCTCTCACCGCCTTCATAAAGGAATTCTCGAGAGGTAGGCCCTCTAAAGCTTTATTCTATCTAGCATGTATATGGAAAGTCAAAATTGAACTTAGTCCAACAAGTTTGGGAATTTGATTCACTTAAAGAGTGAAGAGCATATCCCTATTGTCTTCCTTTGTTCCAAACACCTCAAGCAATATTTGTTCATTTTCAACCTCTTGACAAGGAGGTTCTTAAAATTGAGATGTGTGGTTCAATTCCTTATCCTTTTCTTTGCACTAAATTGACTTTGCACGTTTGGATTTCTGATTCACTTCAAAAAGTGAAGAGCATATGCCTAATGCTTGTTCAATTTAGACGATTAGAAGGATTTTCCTAATTATACTAGATTTAAATGAAATTCCACAATTTAATCAATGCAAAATTGATAAGATAAGTACCTCATTTTCGAAGCTAGCAAAGGCTAGGCGCATTTTTGATTGATTTGTGCTTTATTTCAACTCACCTAGTGGCTATCATTCCCACTCTGGCTCCCCCAGCAAGTTAGTTAACACAATCGAAACAAAGTGAAGAAAAACTTGGAAAATAAATTGACCATTTCACTCCTAAAAGCTCTTTTAAATCAAATTTTTCAAATCAAAGCTTAAAGAACTTAAGAATGAAAATCAATCAAAGAGTAGGAAATTTTTCTTTATAAGCAAAAAACACTTTAATATAGTGATCATAAAGATGTTCTTCAAATAAGCTCTCTAAAAGATTAGATACATGTATTTTCTTATCATGTTTAGTCTTAATCCTTACCTCTTTGCTAGGCCTTGTGACTCACTTCTCTGGTTTCTGCACTTTCGTATGATTTTTCATCTGCAACAATGAAAAACATAGAGAGTTAAAATAGTGAGCAAATCATTAAAAACTTGATTTAAAGAAGAAAGATCTACGCGACATTTAACAGCTAATACACGACATTTAACTGTTACTAAGCACAAATAAAAACTTTTAAAGCGGATTTTAAATCTTAAAAGGCGGCTCTGGAAATTCCATAGGCGGCCAAATAAAAACCACAGGTAGCACAGAACGTGCAAAGTGTGGTCAAAAGTTGCTAGTAAGTGGCTCTTAGAAGTTCACAGGCGGTCTTTAGTTTCTGACAGGCGTCGCTTTACAGGTTCAGGTGGCACACTTTATCTCACAGGCGGCCTAAGAAAGAAAGACAGAGATGAAAGAGACTCTGTACACGGTGTTTTACGGCTCATAGGCAGCTTTAAATGCTTCGTAGGTGGCTCTTCTCCTGTTTTTCTACAAAATAACACAAAAAATGATGCAAAACATGAAATATTAAGATAAAAACATTATAAATGAGGCCTAAAGCTCCACGGTGGGAGCCATTTGTGTGTGTGAGATTACACCTTCATGAAATTAGGACTAAAAACAACTCTATGGAAAGAAAATGCTATTTAATCTAATAATTGAAGTTAAATCCGTGACATCTCATGGTTCTCTATCTAAGCTTTGTTAACAGAGATCTCAGCCTTAATCTCTCTCAAGGACAATCCTAGAATGAGAAGAAAATGATAAACATGCTCTAATCTAGCTCAAATTCTCAAAGATATGTGTCCTTTCTATTCAAATGCTCATGGTTCATGCTATGAAATCAACAAATGCTTCTAAAAATGATACTCTAAATGCTATGCAAATGCTGAAATACTATCAAAAGCTCTCAAATGCTCTCCAAATTCCTATAATAAGGATTCTTTGCTCTTGAATTTCTTGGATTCCAAACACAAAGAAAATGGCTTGTATTTATAGCAATTTCCCAAGGGTAGGGGGTAGAGTGAGTTGATCATGGTCAAACCTTGGTTGAGTAAAAAGCTTTGAGCTGTTTTCAAATGGAGGGAAAATTAAGTGGTTGTCCTCAAAGAAATTAGGAATTATTTAATTCAATCATTTAATTAATTTAGCCATGTAAGTGTGAATGGGTTGGAATTGATTTTTTATTTATTTAAACTATACAATTAATTGACTCAATTGCATAATTTGATTAATCCCTTTTAGGCTTGAATTTAATTATTTGATTTCATGATTATTTAATCCTTTGATTTAATTTGATATTTGTCCACTTTGCTTGATAAATGTCCATTTGATTTGATTTTGATCCATTTTAATGCATTTTGATGAGATTTGGGGTAATTGGCTGAGATTTGCAAATTTGATGTTTAAGATACACCTGGTTAATTTTAGGTGTCTACAAATGCCCCTCTTTGAATTGATATGCAAAGTGCATTGATTCAAAGAAAACTTGATGTCCTGATCATTGATTTGATACTAATGTCTGATTGATGCAAAACCTGATATTGATTTGATGTGAAACCCTGATATGAAACCCTGATGCGAAACCCTGATGTGAAACTTGATTTGAAGCCCCACTGATAAAAGTTTGAATTTTTAATGCCCTAGATTTGATATAAGATATGCTACAGATAGATGTATAAATTTCACATACCGACCATGAAGATGTTTGAATGTTCTTGAATTCAAGGAATTGACCCTAGAATGCATAATAAAATCAAGGATTCCCTCACACATGCATGGATCTATGAACACTACTCGAAGATCTTCAATGTAGATACACTTGATAGTCACTTGCAATGAAGGAGAGATGAATGTGAATGGAAGGAAGAATCTTAATGCTTGATTGAGAACTACTATACTTGGCCATCATGGGAGAGAAGATTGATTCAATGGAAAATATTGCCTTGGAATTGACATGGATGATTGAGAAGAATCTAGACCTTGGATGCTTGCCTTCAAATCTTGAATCTAATTGCTTGAATGCTTGATTGTTTAATCTCTTAAATATGCTTGGTTTCTTGCAATTGACCATGAATGTATATGAATTCTTAGATGTAAAAATGAGGAGAGATAGAGTGTTTATATACCTCATCCTACATTTCAGGATTAAAAAATAAGCTAGGCCAACCATGGGATCTATTTTCCCACTAAAATCCTAGGATAGGGCTCTGAGCCAAATTTGGGCCAAAACAAGTGGGAACATAACATCTAAAATGTTATGTTCCTAGGTACATAAAGTTTGAAATGTTATGTACCTTGGGTTTTGAGTTGATATTGGGACTGGGTGTTGGGATGGTGGAAATGGTGCGAGAAAAGAAGAATCGGGTTGCTAGGATCAAGCATAACATACATCAGATCTCAAAATCACCAAAATGGGGGTACAATAAAGCATCCAATTATGGGTGCTGACTTGTTAGGATGGTACATTTATCCCCTACTTTAGCAGGATTTTGAGACAAATTCATGCTCGCAGTAAAGTAGATCAATGCAAAAAATAATCTTATCAAGGTCAAGGAGACAAAGAAACATCAAGCCCCCAAGTGATGTAAGTCTTCATCAAATCCAAAACCAAGATATGAGAGAGAGAGAGAGAGAGAGAGATAGAGAGAGAGAGAGAGAGAGAGGTATTGCCTTACTATGGATCATGCAAAGAGAAAGTGTTACTAAAAAATATGGCATTAATAGTCTAGCAAGTTGTGTTATGCTAGTCAACCCATCAAAACAAAGTAGATCAGTCCTTAAGGAAAGCGTTGTCTCGAAAGGGATTTAGAAAATGAGGATTAGTCTAAGGATCTGGTGAATAATGCACATGGGCATGATAATGTAAAGATTAATTCAAGGAAAACATTGTCTCCTTAGCCATTTGTCAAAAGAGATTGCATTGTATCGTTGTGTGTGTGTGTGTACAAAATGTGAAACAAGGAGCAGAGTGTATGCGCCCATGTTAAAGTGATTTAAAACACCATAACTGGAGCAATAACTTTAACAAAGCATACATGCACCCACAAGAGATGTTTGCACTATGAGATGCCCCTGAGAAAGGACAAACCAAGGGAAATGAACACATGAAAAAAAGAGCACGTAAGGGATCTACTAACTAAAGGGTCGGTATGATCATATGATAACTCATGTATATAAAAATTATAGAAAAATGAAATTCCATCATTCCCAAAAGGTAGTAGAACTACAAGAACAATGGAAGAGTAACATACAAGATATGTAAATTTTGGACTGGCAACACAGAGACCAAAACAAATAGGTGGCTATCATTTAGCATCATCTCTAATAAAACAACACAAAGGCACATTTACAAAATATGACATGTGCATGACATAACATGTAACAACATATATAAGAAGTGATATACATATAGAGGAATGTCACAATAGGTTGATTCGTTTATCACCTTGTACCAACGGACCAACAAGGGTCATCTAAATAAATCTAAACAAAACATATAACAAGAAGCACATCATAATGGAAACAAATTACAATGGGTAAACACAAAAAATATACCATACAAGAGGAGATAATCAAGCATATATCCTACCCCCCTATCTCAGGTTGTATTATTTAGGGAAGGTGGGAAACATATAAGAGGAGCAACATCAATCATGACAGATGGAACAATCGCCAGTTCCAAACAAGGACCATGATGTGAAGATGGATCACTTTGTTCGTCACTAGGACTAAGAGATAACTGTTTTGAAAATCTAGTTGGTAAATCATAATTAACATCAATAAGATCATACATATAATCATAATAATTAGCATGAACATCATCATTTGCATTATAAATATTGAAATTGTCATCATCAAGAGTATCTTCTTCATCCAAATCAATTGCAATAGAATATAATATATGAATAGAGTCATCATGTTTGTTTAATTTTATCTTTTTCAAATAAAATTCCTCCCTTGGGATATGCATAGGTTAGTCAAGGGTAATCAAGGAATTTGGAAGTGTCATAGGGGAGGAAAGGATTTGGGAAGCATGCCCACAAGATCTAGCATGATGCTTACAGTGATAGTCACAAGCAAAAAGGTTACATTTGTTTTTTTTTGAGATTTGACTTGGTTTAGGGTTAATTAACATCGAGCCCTTTTCTTCTTTAGGGGGAAGATCACAAGGAACCACACTAGGTTGAGAGATAGAATATACAAAATATTTAAAGGATATAGGAAGGACAAAATCATAAATATGAGGTGTAGGAAGAAGTCTAGTTCTAAGGCAAGGAGATGGAACTATAGGAGAGGAAATGTTAAGCTCACAAATATTATTTATTTTGAATTTTTGATAGGATAGGAATAGATTGTCTTTGTGAGCTTAGATTGGTTGAGGCATGGAAGGAAAAAATAAATCAAGGTCAAAGTTCCCTCAATGTAGTAAAGGCTGATAGGGAAATTTCAAACACTTATGGATAGGAGAGACTAAAACTTTCATGGAGGTGGGCCAAGGAAGACCAAGTCTAACTTGAAACTGATCAGAAGTTGGGATGGCAATTTTGTATGAGGAAATCTTCAATCTATTGGGATCAAGCTCAAACATGCAAATGTTAGTGGTTTAACACATATAAAGATCTAAAACATGAATAAGCATGAAACAACAAGATAAACACTCAAAACATTAGATTGAGCTAAAATAAATTGCACCCTATAATCGACTTATTAGATTTTCTCAAAAGAAGGATTGTGGATGTGCTCTCTCAAACACAACTAAAACTAATCCCCAAGTGATTTTCTTGATGAAGATGAATGAAAATATGAATGCATGAAGGAAGGATTTCAAGAGCTAGTATGGAACAACTAGTCTCAACATCTTCCCAAGATGGTGATTTTAAACTAAGAATGAGATGCAATGCAATAAGAAACTATATTAAATTACCCAATTATCCTAACATGTAATCTCTAATGCTTTAAGATTTGAAAAAAACTAAGAACATGAAAATAACAATGCAAATCCTAGAGGTATGTTAGCATGATAATAATGCACCATTGAGAGATGGAATGCAAGAGGAAAGGGCCTCTATTTATAGATTTTTGGAGGGAAGAAAAGGGCTTGGATGAGGTGGCACCCATGTGGAATCCACATAAGAGTCACATAAGGGACACATAAGCTTAGAGGAGAGGTCAATTTGAGCATTTAATGCTTTGTGAGGCTCAAGGTTTCTCACACATGTGTGAGGAACCTTAGGAAAATGTGTGGGGTGGACAAGAGGGAGGTTGCTTTTAAGAGAGTTGGGTGGCTACCTTGGGATGAGTTTCTCACATATGTGTGAGCATTCCATTAGGACTAAAAAGGTTAGGAATCACTTTTTAAGTAAGATTAGTGGGTTATTAAGTGGGAAAGTAGGTTTAGCAAGTGGGATAGGTAGGAGTAGGGTAGGCTTTTAGATTGGATTAGCTTTCTAGGCAGGGTTTAGATTATTATTCAAATTATATTTGAATTAATCATAGCTTAGAAGAATTAAGAGTGTGAGGGATTTTAATAAAAATTGAATTTATTAAAAGGGGTTTTGAGACAATTGTATTAAATTGAATACATTAGGATAGTATTTGGATTGTATTTAAATACTATATAAGGGAAACTAGTTAATTAATTAAATTAAATAGTTAAATGAATGAAAAGAAGTTGTTAATTAAATTAATATTTTTGGACGTCTACATTTTTCCCCTCTTTGATGTGGCATCGCAAGTGGAATTTTGTCAAAGAAAAGAAAATAAGTTTCCCCAGAAGAAGTTGGGTTTCTAGGAGTCATGTTGAAGCGATGACGGTAAGAGGTTGTGCCCCCCTAAGAAAAGAACGCAACAAGCATAGCATTGTGGAATTTTCTTGAAAAGGATGAAAACAAGGGGGGAGAAAGAATGGGTTGGGAAGAATAAACATAAGCCCTTATGAAAAACAAAATGCGATCATGAAGCTAAGTGCAACTAACGAGACTTGGGGATTAAATTGTGTTAAATGGTGGAGAGCACATCCTAGTTTGATATTACAAGAGGAGGTATGCATTAGGTGCTAGAAAAAATAGATGTCGTGGTTCCTTTGTGTGAACTAGACGCTTAGATAGAATAGGTAGATTTAGGAACATAAATGTAGAGAACACAGAGATGATGGAGCAAATGTAGTGACATGTCGAGGGAGACCAAGTACACCTGAGGCCTAGTTAGAGACTTGGTGGAAAGTGTACCTGACCCGATCCTTAGGAAGCCAGAAATTATCATAACCACATAGATAACAAATATGCACTAAAACATCAACAAACATATCATATTGTAAATGATGCATGTATCAATAGATGCTAGTCACGCCACACTAGGATATAGGATATCCAGGTGGTTATGGTTAGGTTTTGATTGACACAAAAAGATGAAATCAACAAAAGGGCCTCATGAGAAAGTAGTCATTCATTCCAAAGTTCTTTCCATGAATGTGATTGTGTGATCAAGGATTTGATAAGTCAATAGGGAGGATGCACCCTAACGGGCCAAGGTTGGATTGTTTGTCAAAATGGGTATTTGCTAGCAATAGTTGTGGTTAGAATCAGAAGCAAGGAAGGTTGATCTCGTAATCAATTTGGCGAAAAATAGTTGCAGTCACTATGTTCGGGAAAAGCTCAGTGTGATTGGGTTAAGCTCAGTGGGATTGGGACAAGGAGCCAAGGGTGGGATTACATGAAGTGTGAGTTGGTAGGACTGGGGAGGTTAGTGCTGGAGGGTGAAAAAAAACATCTTTGTGTGGAGGGAAATGTGAAGGCGAGAGGGGGATATGGAGCAACTGAAAAAGTTGAATTGGGTTATAAGACAGTTGTAGGATTTTTAAGAGATTTTATTATTTGTTTGGGAGTTTTGCAAAAAAAAATTTTTTTTTGGATTTTGTCAAATTTTACGCGATACATGAGGAGGCGCGGGCAACATTTATGTCATTAATATTAACATAAATAATCAAATCTCAGGAATGGGGAGAGCTACAGGGGGAATGGGAGAGAATGACATGAGAATGAGGCTATAATTAGGGGTTGAGGAGGATGGGAAGGTCATTTACAACCTTAACCGAGAAGAAAATAGAAGTCTGAGAAAAAAGATGGCTGAGGAGAGGCTTAGGACGTAGGTTGGTGAGAGTGTTAGGATCCATGGATGGTCGACAGAGTGGGTGGAGGTGGTATGTCTTGACACCGAAGCCTAGCATTTAATATGTTTTAGTTATTTAAGGCATTTTGGGTGGGGTAGGTGAGTATTAATGGGGGTAGAATGAATTTTGGATGGGAGACATCGCTTGGTGAACCATCGTCTATGAAGATGTTGGTTCCCAGACCAGTGTCTGTGCAAATGTAGGTTCAAGATCAATGTCACCAGACACAAGGGTTCCAGATCGGCGTCTCCAAAGACGTGGGTTAGGACTGGGCAAGGCAGAGATGCCGATGTAGGAATTGGCGTCTCCGCCCAAACCAGTGTTTGCGCCAAAATGGACAAACACCAAGGGGATAGGGATGTGAGGGTAATTGGCTTGCTCCAAGGGGCAAGAAAAGGCCTAGGGGTATGATGCCCCAGTTAGGGAGGTTTTGGGTAGGATAATGAAGGCTGACTCAATTTTGTGCATGGTTGTAGGATCATTTTGCGCCGCTCAGGTTGATGGAGCATTGGCCTCCGACGATGGAGCTTGGAGACTAGCTGACAGAGGCAGAGTGGGGGTTGGTTTCTGCAGTTGGATTAGATTATGTGCCTTGATAACCTTAGCTATGGGCACATAATGGTAAGATGATGGCTCCAGTGGAGAGGTGGCATAACAACACCACCACGCTTCATTTGCTTACTAGAGAGGTGACGATCACATTTCTAGATGTGTGGCGCATCTTGAGGGTTCTGATCAGGGGACCAATATCATAGTATAGAGTGGAGAACTGTGGGTATTATATGTAGCTTGCCTTTAGGAGGACCATGAGGAGGATATCTCATGATAAGACCTAGATGTTGTGGTAGCCGGCAGTGGATAGGAGGCTCAGGAGGGTTGCTTTATTTTTGACAGGTTTGATCGGGGGGAGGATGTTGGCAGATCTCTCTAGACATGGATTTGGGATGGGGTGGGCTAGGGTTCTAGCAGAGATGCTATAGTTAAGGGTTGTTTACTGTTGGGGATATGTTAGGCTCATAAAGTTATATCATGATTTGCATAGGTGTGCGTACCACAGGGTGTGCAACATGGGTACATGTGTCACTTTTTTATTGGTATGGACATGGGAGCACATTGTTGTGCTCTAACCACTACATCTATAGGCGGATCGCTAGTCAGGAGAGCCTTACACTTGTCAGTACAGACTACCTCTATGCTACACTTCAGCAGGGAAGATTAGATACTAGAGGAGGATGATATACGAGATTCAGGTTTTATGTTGGACTCCCTTTGGAACGTGTGAGCCATGGGGCATGAGTGACTGAAAGATAGGATTAAAGGATGGAAAAGAGGAATTTTTATACCTTTCTTATGTGCAGATGGATTTTTATTTATTAGGGTAGATGATTCACAAGATTGAGAGGTACATACCTTCTCGGGCATTGAGACAGTTTGGGGTACAATAGGGAGTGGTGGCCGAGGATGATCTTCATCCTCACGTGACCAGGGAGGTGGGGGTATGGGGGATTTATACATATGCTCTTACTATGAGGACCATCTAGTAGACCTTGGCATGATTGGATTGGGTTTCTAGGCCTGATGTAGCAGATGTAGGGATGACAATAGAGTATACAACATGGTGGCTTGCGCACATACCAAGTAGATTGACAGATCCTGCATAGGTTGCTGCTCATGAGAAACCTACAGGTGACATGGACATAGATGATGAAACCATAGTGGGGGATGCCCTAGAATCATCATTAGAAGGGGTAGACAAAGGAGAGCCCCATCGACACAGTCGAGAAGAGTATGGGCTAGGACAAACATACAAGCTAAGGACCCCCAGGTTCAAGGACATGGATAGGGACATGTACCACCATCAAAGATAGTATAGGGATAGGTACATCCCCACCAGGACCACCACCATAGGGACCATAGGTATAGGATCCTACAGTACATATAACATAGGTGGTAGTATCAAGAGGGATGACACAGACAACATATGACACACTTGAGGTTGAGCTACGGAGAGTTAGGGAACTTCTGGAGAAAAAGTGCCAGGATCATGCAACTACATAGGTTGAGAGAGGTAGCATGTAGAAAGAGGTGGGAAGTGTTAGGGAAGTTCTGGAGAGAAAATGCTAGGATCATGCTACCACACCGGTCGAGCGAGATAACCTACAGACTGAGGTAGGCAGGGTATAGGGTCTGATGGAGGATGAGAGGGTGAGGGTTGATAGTACCCAGGATGCACTGGACACACTTCATATGAGAGTAGAATTAGGAGAGTTTACCATGGGAGAGGAAACACTACAAGATGTTGTGACTCTGAGGAGACAGGTGGACACTTTGACAGGATAGATGGTGACTTTGACTAAGCAAGTTGAGAGTGCTACTGAGCAGGTGGATACTTTGACAGTGTAGTGGGATTAGGTACACAGACATGCCAACACATACAGGGGGAGAGGGAAATATCCTGATAAGTACCCATGGCATGGGGTAGGACAGGTGATGACTGAGGCATTTTCCACACATAGGGAGGCAGACAGGCGAGGCACAGAGGGAGCCTACTACATGGCCCTATATTTTGATGTAGTTCATGAGGACCGAAGACAACCTATATATAGAGAGAGGTCACAGTCCTAGAGCACATTTAGGGTATCACAAAGATTAGTAGGGATGCCTCCCCACTCAGGTAGACAAGACAGTGGAGACAAGGGACCTTCGCAGAAGGCCCCATGAGTTACCTAGCCATGGTGACACACATTTTTGAAGTTTTGATGAGATGTATATGCATTATGACACTTAGGTGAATTTTGATGTATTTACGATGATGAACTTATATTTACTTTGGACTTGGACTCTATTTGATATGCGATGGACTTTGACTTATATGACTTGTGATGGACTTGTGGATTTTGATGATGGTTTCTATATGCGATGTATTTATGATGTCTTTTTATATGCTTATGTGGATAATGACGCTTTGTGATGTAGGATGTGATGCTATGATATGATTATGCATACTAACACTTTGTGATGAAAAATGTGATGCTATGATATGATTATGCATACTAACACTTTGTGATGCAGGATGTGATGCTATGATATGATTATATTGTTGTAGGATGTGAGGTTATGGTGAATGCACGATATGCAAATAGATTTTTATGTTTTTGTACATGATGTATGTATGTGATGCATATATATGATGTCTTTATGATGCAAATGTATGTAATGAGGATGAATTATGATGCAACTTAAGGACTTATTAATGATGTGTATTTAATGAAATGCATTAATGAAATGGGCTAAAAATGAATTAATGATGCACATTAAAATGACTTAATGAACTAATGAAATACATGGACTAACAAAATGGATGAAATTAAATGGTCTAGTGATAATAAAAATATATAGAATGAATCAACGATGCACACTAAACTGAACTAATGAAATTAATTAATGAACAAATAATGCATTTAATGGACTAAGATGAGATGAACTAATGAGCTGGATTATTGCAATTAAAGAACTAAAATGATGGAATATACTTAATGAGGTGACTTAATACAAATATTATCTTAATGCCTAATGATCTTAAAATGAACTAATGCATTTAAACAAATGAGGTTACCTATATGATCTTGGGTGGATGGAGATTTTTTTTTATCTTTTTTGTGTATGTCACCTCGACCAAGGAACTCATTGAGTGAGCTGCGGGAGGGGAGGAAGATGGATTTGGATGATGTGCATGGGGATTAGTCAATAGGGAAGCTCAAGATGGTGGGATAGGATACAAATGTACAATTGACGAGACTAGAACTGACAGTTATATACAAAAGATATGTACAAAAGCTCAGGGATTGGGATGGGGTTAATTCTATCACTGGTGCATATGATAGTGGAACACCTAGGGTATATGGGTTTTTATGATATGGATTGGGAAATGGAGGGACACATTGGATGAGATGGATCAAGATATGAGTTTGATAGATACTGATATGGTCCACTATGTGTGACACTTGATTGCCAGGTTTTCGCCACACATACCTGCCCAAGGCACCTAATTGCCAAGTTTTCACCATTGGAAGATTTATTTCTCTTTACTTTTTTGATATTTTTCTTTCTTTTTTTTTAATTTTTTGGTTATCATCAAGGTGCATGTTTTACCAGGTTTTTACCAAGACAATGATTTTTTTAGGACTTTTTGTACTTTTTATGGATTTTTTTAGACAAGTGGGGTACACTGCATGGATTAGGCATAGAACCGCTTGAGGTGAATGATGTTGATGGGATCATTCAAAGGTTCTCCTTTTGGTGTAGATAACTGATATGCCCCTAACCTGAAGTTTTCTATGATAACATATGGGCCCAACCAAGTGACCTCAAATTTTCCCTTCTTTTCTCTATCTGTTTGTACCTTTTGATTTTCCTTGAGGACTAATCCCCCACCTGGAGTTGTCATGGTTAGATCTCCCTATTCTGGTAGACAACGAGGTGATCATAGGCTTTTTGTCTTTTCTCATCTAATAGGTCTAGTTGTGTCATTCTTTCCATGTGATAGTCTTCATCCATGATCAGGTTCTCGAGTGAAACATGTAGTGATGCAAGTTTGACCTTGATTTGTAAGACAACTTCTACACCATACACAAGTGAGTTGGGGTGGTGGATGTAGGAGTATGGTAAGAGGTATGATATGCCAAGAGGGAAAGACTAATTTCAAGGTGCTAGTCATGACCAGTGTCATTGAAAACTTTCTTGAGGATCTTTAGGAGAGTTTTATTAGTTGCCTCAACTTGGTCATTTCCTTGTGGGAAATATGGACTAGAAAAGTGATGGTGGATGTGGAATTGGTCACATAGAGTTTTCATATGTTAGTTTTGAAAATGTGTTCCATGATTTGTTAAGATGGTGGAGGGAGTGATGAAGCGAAAAATGATGTGGTAGAGGATGAATTTGGATATTTGGACTCTTGTTGTGAGGGCGAGTGGGATTTCTTCCACCCATTTGGTGAAGTACTCGATATCTGTGATGATGTATTTGTGTCCTTCTAAAGACAAGGGGGTGAAATTACTAATGAGGTCGAAGCCCCAACATGAGAATGGCCTTGGAGGCACGATAGGGTGTAGATCTTGTGCTAGAGTATGAATTAGATTTGCATGTTGTTGACAGGGTAGGCATTTCTTTACAAAATCACAAGAATCATGTCCCATCATGGGCTAATAGTATCTTTCTATGAGAAGTTCCTTGGTGAGGATCATGCCACTTGTGTGGGCACCGCAAATCCTAGTGTGTATGTCATGTAATGCTAGGGCGACTTTGTTTCAGTCTAAACATGTAATGCCCACCCTAGAATCTTCCTATGTTAGACAAACAAGACTATTGCTTTGACACCTTGGGTTTTATGATGGACTATGATTATTATTTAGTTAGCATTTTATGAGATATTTGAGCATATATAATTGGTTATTGCAGTTATTTGGACATATTAAAGAAGTTATAATTTAATGACGAATGGCTAGAAATGAACTATCAGTAAAATGTTTTACATTGATTTGTATTATGATGTTTATATTATGATTTAACCCTACTGACCCTATTATGGTTTGATGTTCACTGGTTGATGTGAGTTTAGGATGAGGAGGGGCAGTCATAGTAACTCCTACGGGAGATCCACATGATGTCGCACTCTCCCTCCTTGTTTTCTATTGTCTGTTTATATTTATATATTTGTATATGCATATCAGTTGGTGATGCAG
>MU224958.1:1991626-2006876 GCA_018584345.1 Thuja plicata | reverse complement strand
GGAAGATAGTTTAATCAAATAAATTGTTCAAATCAAAGGTTTCCTAGAAAATTTACATTCCTAAATTTGATTGGATAAATGAAGAGATTGAACCTAGGGCTTAAAGTTGGAGACTATTTTGTTTCTTCCAGTTGATTCGTATGGAGGACTATGAAAGTCTAATTTGCCAGCTCACATCTTGATGTGCATGCATTTGGTTGGTGGTAGATGGTGAATGTAAAAAAAAAGAAGATAATGCATGTGGTTAACAAAAAAATTGGAAATTAACACACAGGACCAGTTTGTGACTGCGTTTTATTGTAATTTTGAGGCCTACAAACATAAAGTTTACTTTTTGGTTTGCAAGACTATGAAATGATGAGATACTAGTTTATGGAATTCTGCCAAGGTAGCTTGCTTGTGGAGCATTTTTTTTCATGAAGGGAAGTTGGCTAATTATACTAATGGAATGAAATAACCCATTACAGGTATCTCAAAGTTTTTGAACCTTATCACTCTTGAAGAAGGCATCCAACAAGCAGAAGCCTATTCAAATCTTGATTAGGAGCTTATTTACAAGAGGAAATATCTTGAAATCCATTCTAGAAAAAGAGGAAGAATCAAAAGATATTGTGAAAACTAATTTCACCTTGATTTTACTTTCTGGACTGCCCAATGCAGGAATCGTAAACCCTACTTTCTTTGTTGATTCAAGCTCAATGGGACTTTGTTTCAAGTGTAAAGAGTTATGGTCATATGGACACATGTAAAATTTGGTAAGGATTCAGATGATATCATTTGTGGAGGAAGAAGACAAGGAAATGGTTGAAATTGATCATGATGAAACTAAGAAATTGAAGAAAACATCCACATAGAGGTCTCAGTTCAACCTAATATACTGATAATTTCACTTTCTACCACAGTTAGTATCACAACATATTAATCCCTTAAGGTTTATAAGAAAGTGAAAGGAAGGACTTTGGTGACTCATCAATTCTTTGAGTACTTATACTTCTGTAGATGCAAATTTGGTGACATTGATTATAATGTCCCCTTTTTATGTTATCTTGGACACTACGTGATCTAATGCAATGTTATGGCTAAATCTATGTGATTATGAATGTAGAGATATAAAGGTATATATGACTGGTTTCTATGAAATTAACTATTGAAGGATAATGCAATTATATATATGACTGGTAATTCCAAATGCTAAAATTGATAAATTGAACTAATGAATTATTATGCAAGTATGCAGTATAAATGAACAATGTAGTATGATGCAACAATTATGCAATGAATGAAGTTGGAATAATATATATTTACAATTGTATTCCCAATGCCACAATGGAATATAATGAATCTTAACAAGGCTATGACTACAATAGATACATAGCAGTTTGAATATATATTAATGGTTCTCTCTGAAATAACAATATGGAATATGCACATACCCTGTAAGCCGGCTCCGATAGACAATGAAATATATGTTGTTATGACAGGATAATCAATGGCAGATAGTGATTTCTCTAATATGCTTGATAGTTGATACAACTTATGCAATCTTTGATTCTAGGGTTGTCTCTGATATGGAATTATGATTTATGCTTGATATATGGTGTCGTCTCTGATCTGTTGTATAATGCATGCACTTGAATCTATAAGTTTGCGATAGAAACCAAAATACTCAATGAGTGATATCCACAAAGGGAATGGTTTATAAAATCAATAATCAATACACACCTCTCATAGCTGATCATATCATAATATTACTACACAAGAATCAAATACAGGGATTCTAAAACTTTCAAATGTATTTCATTTCCATACTAAGCTCACTCAACTCAAACCCTACATTCATGGAAATTATTATATTCACCTACCCTAACCTACAGGTTTCATTGGATTCTCAGAAATTCCCTCCTTTCGCCCATGAGTGAACTGAAAAATGAGTTTCACTTTTCACTTTTTTTTTGTTTATATCCTGTATTCGTCAAAATTTTGACAAACTCAAAATCGTCAAAATTTTGACAAAATCAGGGTCATAAACAAAAAAACTAATAATCTAAAAAACCAAAAAATGCCTTTGTCAAAATTAAAGGTAGAAAATAGCTATCAAATGTATTAGTGTGTGGGTTTCTGATATGCTAGTGTGGGTTGTTGATATGCTGGTGCAGGCGTTTTAGGACTGACTACAATAATTTAAACATTTTTGGTATCTGTGGCACCATCATTCGTAACACTTTTATTCTTGTTCCAATAGTGGGATCGGTCATTTTTAGTTATATCATGTTGGGGTTCTTTATATTGCTTTATTGTACCATCATCTAAGAGGCCCTTTTCAAGGTCCATTCCTTTTCCTCAAAACTCTTGATAGGTTTGCATGCAGCTCATACGCATATGATGGGCCAACTTGGGATGCAGATTATCAATGAATATCTTCGTTAGTTACTTTTCAGGGGGTTGATATGACAACCTTGTGGTGAGTTCTTACCATCATTGAAGGTAATCTATCAAGCTTTCTTCACCCTTATGTTTGGAGTTGCATAGGTCTAAGAGAGATAGTTCACTCTTGATGTTGTGCACATATTGGGATACAAACTTATCAGTAGTTTCACAAATGTCAAAACTATGTCATATGGGATTTTATAGGACCATTCAAGGGCGGTTCCTCCTAGGCTCTTTAGAAAGAGGCGCATGAGTTAGTTGTTACTATAAGAAACCTCTTTTCAATCCATATAAAATTCCTTAACATGTCCAACGGGATCTCCCTTCCCCCTATATTTGTTGAATTTAGGAGTCTCAAAGTATTTGGGGAAGGGTACTGCTGTGATGGAGCAGTCGAATGGATAGTGACATGCCTCCTCAAACTTGAAGGTCTTGCTTTTAGTCCCTGTATGGAGCTCTTTGAGAGAATTTTTCATTTATTCCCACTCTGAGTTAACAGGTGGTGGAGTGGGCGCCCCGAGTATATTAGATCTAGGTGCTTGATATGGATCAAATGATGCTGGGGAGCATGGAGGATTTTGTAGGGGATATTGTGGCATATGGTAGGGAGATTTCCCAGCCACATAAGTAGGTTGAAAAGGGAGTATTGGTTGTTATTGTGGGGCATAGTGTTGTAGAGGAAATGGAGTTAAGGTTGGTTGTGGTTGTAAAGGTTGTTGATAGGTGGGTTGTACTGGCTATGGCGCCTAATAGGGTGGTTGAGTGTATGATTGGTCTATGTAGTTTGGTTAGGTGTTAGAAACACCATAGGATGGATAGGTGTTTTATGGGTTTATGCTTCTGAAGGGGGGAGAAAGATAGTTTATGCATGTGGAAATAATTGATTTTTTGGGAGGTGGAACAATTTGTGTTATTGCATATGGTGGCATGACCAATTACTTGGTGAATGTGGGTTGTTGGTATTGCGTCGGTTGAGCGAAGGGATTAAAATATTATTGCTTTTTCTTGGGAGGTAGTATATTTCGTGATGTGTAAATGTGTGGGAACCCCAAGGGCTTGTAAAGCTTCTTGGGAATAATTACAAGTGGAGGATTTGGTAGCTTGTGAGGTTTGGGGGGCTTGGGAATCTTGTTGTGAAGTGGATGCATTGGGTTGTGTTTGGATGTTGGGTTGGGGTGCCAAATCATTTTGGGATGGTACTAGGGGTTGAGCATGGAATGTAGGGGCAAAAGGGAACAAGATTTGATTGAAGGATCCCATAGGTGGCATGCGCGTGGTGAACTATGATTGGTGTTGTTATGGTGGAAGAATGGGAGGAGGCAATGATGTTGCCATGGAAGAGGTTGAGGCTTGCATAACTGGTGGTTGTGAGACGATTGGTTGAGCAGAAATTGGTTGGGTAATAATAGGTTGGGCAGTGGCTGATGGGTTAATGGTAGGTTGTGCATCTTGAGTAGTGGTGTTTTGGGTTGGTTGAGATGTCAGAGATGGAGGAGGATTAGAGGATGAAGCTCCCATAATGGAGAAGGGAGTTGGTTGTGTTGTAGTATGCACTATGTGTTGGGTAGTCATTGGTTGGAGTAAGTGGGGTATGAATGAGGTGAATTGGGATGTACTTAGGCTTGGGTCAATAATTTCTTCCACCATAGATTGAAACATGTTGACTAGGATATGTATGGGACACACTATATGGGATGATCAGAGACTTGGTGAAAGAGGGATACCCTCTCGCTAATAGTTAGTGAGTATGGTGGCGCTCTTATGGATTATGATGGCACTGACCATGTGTGCATGTTTGGGATGGATCATAAAAGTTTCTATGGAGCTGGTGGTAGGGACCTCATTAGGATCGGCCCATACATGTTCAATTTTCACTTAGTTTCAGGAGTCAAAATAGACCATTGCATTGTTCAAAATTTTTGTTGGTTCAAGTGAGCTAGCGGTAAGATTGGAGTCCATATATTTTTTCTTCTTGGAATGGGTTTTAGGTGGCATGAAATGTGTCCTAGGATGAAAGATACAAGATGAGACTTAGGGAGAAACTTCCTAAATATGGTGTGCAAATGTTCCCAGGACTACTAAGGATGATGAGGATGCATGAATTAGGATTGGATATGTGAATGATATTTTAAGGTTGATGATCATGACTCAAATTGATGAGCATATCCTAAAGAATTTAAGGGATGACTTGGTCTCACAAAGGTAGTGAGTTGTTGTTCCTAATGTAGTCTCAAATGGGTGTGATTTTTTCAACCTAAGACAAACTTGTGGGCTTTCGAAAGATGATATCCTTTTTCAATGCAAACCAACCTTTAGATCAAGGTGATAAGGTTACAAGGACAAAGTGAGCTATCCTAGAAAATTCTTAGTCTAGGAATGATCCTGAGGAATGGTTTTGATTAAGATATAGGTTTTAAGCAACTCATAAGGATATGTCACCAAGTATGGGATGTTTTTTATTTTTTATTTTTTATTTTATCTTGGAATAAGGATTTGGATATTGGATGAGGTTTGGTTGATTGGATAATTCTTACCTAAAAGTATGACTTAGGATTATTCTAAAAATGCAATGATGGAGATGAAAGCTTTGGGATGAAGAAGAGTAAATGGACAGGTTTTGCAATGTGTCAGCTAGTCATATCTCTCAAAGTTAATAAAAGCACGGTTCAAATGATACTTTCCCATGAAGCGTGAAATCTTGTTGTTGAAAATGATCTTGTCATACTTTTCACATTCTTAGATACTTCTTGATCTCTTGATTGGTGAAAAATGCTCTTGATATATATGGGGTAGTTGGATTTTTGCTTTCTTATGTTTCTCTGAATTGGACATGTGTGATCAAATAGGATAGTCTTGAAAAATATAATGACTACTTCTTGATTGTTATTGGTTGATCTTGACGTAATTTTGTTGAATGTGTTCATTGGAAAGAATAAGTTTCAATCATGCATCAAATTCATTGACTACGCTAAGTATACCTTTCAATTCAAACGTGAACATTCATGTGTCTGAAAAAAATCCAACAAGGGACAAAGCAACCTTGAGGGATACAAGAAAGTGTGACAAGTTCGATTGATAGGAAATTTGTGTTTGTTCAAGTCACCAATATTTTGAGAACACTCAAGCAATTCCTACCTAAGGAATTTGGCTTAGCTTGAAAATATTTGCCTACAAACATAGGCACACACAAGTGTAACCACCCTTAATTTGGTTTTCTCTGTCTATAGACCCTATTTTCCCTAAGTGTGATCATACCCCTAATTATGTCCAAACAACTCTTCAATCGACTGGCATAATTCATTCAAATCATATTTAATCTCCTAAGTCATCTAATCACTAAATTTTATTAATCACCTAAGCCAATCAAATATAATCAATTTAATTCAAATCAATTCAAATCAAAACATGGCTAAGGTAATTAATTTAAAAGGAATTAAATAAAATCCTAATTATACCTCATCACTTGCCAAAAACCTATATTCTAGCCTAAATTAATCTAATTAATTGGCTATAGTCCTAATTAATTATCAAAAGCGATAAAAAGCTTAAACAATTAATTTCCCTATTTTTGAATGAATATATTAAATATAATTCATTTCATTAATATTCCCTCTAACCTAACCTACCTCAACCACCTTAACCCTGGGTTCAAACCCATCCCAACCTATTCTTCCCATGCTAAGCCTAATTCTAATCTTAAATTCATCCTAACCCACTTCCTAATGATGTCACATTCCTAATCCTATGATTAGGAATCCAACTCACTCCCAAAAGTCAAACTTCTGAAGCTTGACCCTAAACCCTCACCAAGCCTCTTAAATGCTTTCATTTAATGCATATGCCTTCCACCATGCCTCATTAATGTATTTCACCATTAATGCCTCTTACACCACCATTAAGGTTTTTACACCTCCATTAATGGCCTTTTCCCCTCTCTCTCTCTCTCTGCATTTCTTCTATAAATAGAATGATTTTTTGAGCTCAAATAGTCCTTAATTTTTAGAGTTGAAAGCATTGTTATGTTGTTGAGATAATTGTTAAATCATGTTACATCTTAGCTTTGATATTATACATTGTTATTATCTTCATTTTTAGAGCTAATATGCATGTTTCTTGAACATTTAGATTAATTTTTATTCAAATCTTCCATTCTTAGGTTGTATATGTCACTAATTTGTGCATAATCTGAGGGCATGATTATTGCATTGTTCAAACTCCTCCTAGATAGGAAGCAGTAGATTTGTTTAAGTGTTTATCTTGAAACCCTTTCTTTTTATTCTTTTTCACTAATATAATGATCTATTGAAGTGTCATGTTGTAGATAATAGGTCTACAAATTCACACACACAACAAGAACTAATCAGAATACGGTCATCACCAAGCACGCAACAGCTCCAGTCATGATTTTGTATTATTTGAATCCAAACACTCAAGGTGGAATGAATGTGTGAGTATCTTGGGGAGGTTACTATCCTCCTTGCACAAAAACTATCAATATTTCAGAGGTGAATCAGGTAGGCTACTATTGTAACACTTCTTAGTATGGATCTTCATTCGAATATGTCCTTTGTGTCTGTGCAAGTGTGATTGAGGCGTATATCCCCATAAAGCACCTTGGCATAAGCAGTCACATAAATGTGATTGAGACCTCACGACCCTACTTTATGTTAGGCGTGATCCGAGTATAACCTCAAAATATATTTGACTTCTGAGGCTTTAACCCCAAGAATTAAATTTTTTTAACGTGAGTTGGAGTTGTGTGGCTTACACCTCGTTCTCACGTGGGTTGTTCCTGGGATATTTTTACCTCAACTAGAAGGCCCAACTAAAGGATTAACTTGAAAATCATGCATTGGAAATGAAAGGAGTCTAGATTTCCAATTTTCCCCCAAGGGGAAAAGAGCATACTCTCTTATCTGATGTTGTTTTCTCCCAAACACTCAAAGCACATGGTTTATTCATTAAAAGATTACTTTTCCAAAGTAAATCAAGTATGTCTAGGTTTTTGATCTTCCCAAAAGGAAAGAGAGTATAATCCCATAATACTTGATTTGTCTCACACAAGAAACCTCCTAATTAAGCTAAGTTCCTGGAAAACACTAATCAAGCACGATCATTTGATTGATTCAATTTAGGCAACCTGCAAGTCAATGTAAGTTGTTTCAAGTGATTTTCTTTGACAAGCGGGATGAAAGAATATTGATTAGTAGTTTTCCAAGTGTTTGGTCTTTGACAAGAATTTCAGATTAAGAAAAACCACCAAGAGATTTTTTAGTAACCACAAAAAACATACAAAATGGGCACAAATGTCGATCACAGGCAGAGACACTAATTTAATTAGCAGCTACTAATGACAGAGTTAGAAAAATAAATCTGAAATAGATAATTAACTTAATACCAGTGAAAACGCTGATTCAGAGCACACACATTGAACAAAGGTTCAAGATGTATTGACATATGTGCAGACGCCGCTGAGACCTGCAAGATATAAAAAAAACAACAAACATGTAAAAAACCTTTTCTTTTCGACCTATCTCTGTCAAAAACCCAAATGCTAGCACCCCAAGACTGTTAGAAATAGATTACTCTAGTGTTTTTAAGATTAGTGAAAATATTAGAAACAATTTTGGCATTAGGACCCCTTAGGAAAACCAATCTCTGCTAAAAAATAGAATGCTATTAAAAATGCTAAATAAACCTAAAAAACAACAATATTGTTAGCTTAAAATCTGTCAATGAAGTTCCACATCGAAGACATCGATGCAGGTAGGAGATATTGATTCAGGGAATATGTCAGAAAATGATTCAGGAGGAACAACTTATGTACAAATACCTCTATGTAAAGTGGAGATGTCGATTCGAGAGCTTGGCAAAATTTTGAGAAAGAAGAAGGATGTTTAAGGAAGTTTTAGGGACGTGGGTCCCACCGGGCATGCCAGAATGTGTATGAGGAAATCCTAAATATTTTGGGATCAAGCTCAAACATGAAAACATTAGTGGGTTAGCACATATAAAGATCTAAAACATGAATAAGCATCAAACAACAAGATAAATGCTCAAAACATCAGATTGAGCTACAATAAGTTTGATGCAAAGACTAGTGTAAGTATCCTCCACTAGACTCCACACCTTCAACTCATCCACTTCTTCACACTCAACCATTCACTCATGCTCCATTCTCCATACCATGTACTCTTCATCCAATAGGCTTCTACAACCACATTCATAAAGGAAATTCATCACAAACCGCCATGTCACTGTCCCTTATAAAGACCCGCACTCAGTCATTCATAACTTTTGATTCTGACAATATTTCCTCAATCACTCTGGTGAGAGTCAGCGTAATGAGCTTCTCGTAAACATATCCAAATATTAGCCACATCCAACAGTTAATCAGGGAGATATGCCCCCTACATTGGACTGCATTTTTCCTAAAATAATCATTCATCCACCTTATGCAAACTACCACTGTTTTCGTGGTTCTTCAATCAACCTCCTTAACTCCCTGCATATAATACAAATATATGTTACATTGTTTGTCTCTCCCACCAATTACAGTGACCATAGAGGGTGGGAGAGTTAGAGTTAAAACATAATGAAAAACTTCAAATCTGTAAACTGTCTGCAACCCAGGAACAACAAATACAATAACAGAGAATATCTTTATTTTATTGAATGAAAACCTTTCTACACTTGCTTGGTCGACTGGCCCTGACACTACCTTCCTAAAACCTGAAAAAACTCTCTCCTAAATAGCCAGACAAGGCTAATAACCTCCTGCCCAACCGTAACAGTCAGTTATATGACTGTTATTAGCTAGTTACAACTTGAAATCTGTTTAAGATTTGTTGTCTAGTTGACACTAAAGTGCCAACTTCAACAACTTACAATCATTAATCATTCTCCAAAATTACATTAATCTTTCCAAAGGTTTTTTAACCCCATTAAACTCCTAATCATTCTTATATCCCGTTACAAGCCTTCCTAGGCCTAAGTTGCCAATATGAGCAACCTACAACCTTTTGGCATTCTTAGTGCTTTTACAATATTTCATTGGCTCTAGTGGCCACATTACATTTATTATAGACCCTATAGGCCTTTACATTCCCTTAATAGACTAGGATCAACAAGATGACCCTTAATGACCCCCCTAGGTGCATTATAGCCTTTATAGTTTAGGCTCATTACATTAAAACAAATCAAATACAAAATGGATCATAGATCCAATTATATTCTCTTTTGATCTTTCAAGATCACTTTGATCTTCATGAGTCTTCATGACTCTCCTCTCATGCCTTTTCTAGGGTGTCCTACACCAAAGTTGCACCATATAAAAGACTTATTAGATTTTCTCAAAAGAAGGATTGTGGATGTGCTCTCTCAAACACAACTAAAACTAATCCCCAAGTGATTTTCTTGATGAAGATGAATGCGACTATGAATTCAAGATTAATGGATGAATGAAGGATTTCAAGAGATGGTATGGAACAACTAGTCTCAAAAGCTTCCCAAGATGGTGATTTTAAACTAAGAATGAGATGCAATACAATAAGAAACTAGATTCGATTACCCAATTATCCTAACATGTAATCTCTAATGCTTTAAGATTTGAAAACAAACTAAGAACATGAAAATAGCAATGCAAATCCTAGAGCTATGTTAGCATGATAATAATGCACCATTGAGAGATGAAATGCAAGAGGAAAGGGCCTCTATTTATATATTTTTGGAGGGAAGAGAAGGGCTTGGATGAGATAGAACTCATGTGGTGTCCACGTAGGAGCCACATAAGGGACACATAAGCTTAGAGGACAGGTCAATTTGAGCATTTAATGCTTTGTGAGGCCCAAGGTTTCTCACACGTGTGAGAAACCTTACAAAAATGTGTGGGGGACAAGAGGGAGGTTGCATTTAAGAGAGTTGGGTGGATCTCTTGGGATGAGTTGCTCACACTTGTGTGAGCATTTCATTAGGAATAAGAAGGTTAGGAATCACCTTTTAAGTAATATTAGTGGGTGATTAAGTGGGAAAGTAGGTTTATCAAGCGGGATAGGTAGGAGTAGGGTTGGTTTTTATATTGGATTAGTAGGTTTCTAGATAGGGTTTAGATTATTATTCAAATTAGATTTGAATTAATGATAGTTTAGAAGAATTAAGAGTGAGGGATTTTTAATAAAAATAGAGTTTTTTATAATGGGTTTTGAGACAAATGTATTAAATTGAATACATTAGAATAGTATTTGGATTGTATTTAAATACTATAAGGGAAACTATTTAATTGATTAAATTAAATATTTAAATGAATGAAAATAATTCATTAATTAAATTAATATTTTTTTATGTCTACAACAACAAAGGTGACATATAGGGTTTTACCACCAACTTCTACGGGGAAATTCATGGAACCATGGGTAGGATATGTGATTCAACCATTGAAAGTTTTGATCATCACATTAGATTTGTCATAGAAATCTTGGTGCATCTGGCTAGTGTAAATATACTATTTAGAACTATATGCTAAAACTATAGGATCCAAGATTACTAAGAGGAGAGGAACAAATAATCAATCATATCTAAAACTTTTCACAATTCACTCAACACCATAAACTACATTCATGAACATTAAACCTTATGCATGAAATGAACAAAGAAACCAAACAATCATCCACACATGAAACAAGATAACACCAGTATTTTTATCTTGGAAACCCTTGGTTAGAGGGGAAATCCATGGTGGGTATTGGCACCCAAAAATATTTGCACTCTTCTGAAATGCACCTTGTTAAAGGCTTGACCCTATTAGGAGCTTACAATGATGGTTAGGAGAAGACCTTGTTAGGAGTCACCTGATAAAGGGATTTAACTCTAGACATATTAGGAGATTTACCCTATTATGAGTAACCTTGTTAAATAATTTAAACCCTAGCTAAAGAGTCACCTGGTTAAAGGATTTAAAAATCAGACCTGTTAAAGTCTGCCTGGTTAAGGTATTTTCGTGAGAACCTATTAGGATTCAACAAGTATAATTATCTAGATGTAGCATGCCTCCTCTTCATGTTCAGATCCAATTAAGCACAATGATTATGCTTCTTGTAGACAATCTTGTCTCTTCACTTGATCACACCTTGGCATCCATGATCTACACTTGCATAAAGCAATTATTTACATATATATACATTACATGATCAATAGGGAATTTAACCACCTTAAAAAGGGTATTAAATATTTATCCCTCAATCCTTGAACCCTAAATCATGTTAAAAATCTATAGAATTTGCTAACTAACTCAGGTCATCCATGAGACTCATCACACATCGATTTGAATCAAGAACAAACAAACCTTTTTTACTTATTCAACATGCTTCCAAAACTTGATTAAATCTGATCACCTCAAGCAATGAAATATAAATTAATCATTATGAATTTGTTATGCCATGTCTCCTTGACACTTGGATCATAGAAACATCCCCTGCAACTGATTGCATCATCACCACACACCGATCTAACACCAACTGCTCAACCCGGTTCAATCATTTTGCAAATAGAAAAAAAATGATCTTTAGTCAATTGAAATGATGCCTTATGGTACTCTAATCCTTTTGAGATCATATAATAAACAATATATCCTATTCAAGATGATCATATCATGACTGCAACACTTGAATTCATACCGATTTGATATAACAAACAAATCATTCAATGTATGCCACTATCTTTTCTCTTGTCTTCCATGTTGCTCTTCAATCGATCATAACTTGCTCCATTTATGTTCCCAGCATATGCAATCATAAAAAGTGCATCTAGAGACATCCCTAGGTCTCCAACCATGATCACACACTCTAATGCCTACTGTAATACATAATTCATCTACACAAATACTTAGCAGCACATCATGAATATTTTCAACAAATACAACACCAAGTTGACATCAATGACAACACAATAAATAATCTTCCTGTCATCAAATCTATACCATCAAACACTCAACAATCTCTACATCATTTATTCCAACAATCTCCCCCTCTTTCATTGATGAAAACACCATATTGATATAATAAAAGTTTCTTCCCCTTAGCTGATGCACCAAACTCATTGTCTTGATCTTCTCGGTCTTCTCCTTCAAAGTCTCCTTTTGATCTTCTCCCTAATACCCATATCTAGTTCTTCTCTATCATATGTTCTTATCCCCATTTGAAAATAATGCCTAAGGTTCCACATAAGCCACCTAGTGCTGAAACTTTTTTTGTTTGCCTCTGACTACTCCCCTTTTAACACCAATCCAATAGTAAAAGATATTCCATGAATCTGCTAGATTGATGCTTACAACAACATATTAATGTCATTTAGATAGGGGAATAAACCCTAACTTACCTCTCATATAGTAAAAATTATCTTTGGGTATTGGATTAGTAAATATGTTTGCTAGTTGCTCGTTGGTTGGCACATATTCCAACTTGACTACCTTCTCCTACACTTTCTCTCTTAAGAAATGATACTTGAGTGCAATATGTTTAGTCTTAGAATGTATTATTGGATTTTTTGAAATATTGATTGCACTTGTATTATCACAATAGATAGTCATAGGTGCAGTTACCTTCTCTTTCATGCCTTCTAGGATCTCCTTCATCCATGCAATTTGTGTACAATTGATAGTTGTTGCTGATGACATGTAACTGATTGAATGTTTGATAATGTTAAGTTGAAGATGATGCAAGACATTAAAATAGTTAATGGTTTGTATTGTCATTGATGTCAACTTGATATCATCTTTACGGTCATGTACATAATGCCAAAGACTTTAGAGAATCAATGGAACAAACATTATGCTCTCAGCAATGCATAAAAGTCAAGTATTCACTAAGTGACAGACAACACTGACGGAGTGCACACCATCGGTAAAGGAAAAGAAAAAGTCACAGTGATGCCCGATGCACATAAGACAGTGTTTCCTGATGAAGAAAAAACCTATGATTCCCGATGGATGGAGATCCTAAAGCTAACTAGAGTTGCACTGATGGAACTGGCAGTTGTCACAGACGACTAACTGCAGAGTTGACTGACATAACAAAGAGTTCAGAAAATGAAAAAATATCTAGCTAGCAGAGCTTAAGGATAGACTTAACTGGTTGTTTTATTTTTTTTATTCACCTAGAGTTAAGTAATTGATTTAAAGAAGATTTGTACAGTTGGCAAGAAGATAACTATGAGATAAATCAGGAGTTAAAGTCGTAAATCAGATTGGCTAGATTATTTTTCACGCCAAGAATCAAAACTCAAGAATTAAGGAAAATCATGTCTATATAAGAGATAAGCATAATTCATTTCCATAATCATGAAAAATAAAATACACTGAAGGGGAGTGAATAGAAAGAGGATGTTGATGAGAAATTGGTGAAGGATAACTTCATACAGTCCTGATCAATCAAGCTAAGGGAGAGCTAAAGAATTCTGCAGACACCAACAAACAATGAAGCACAGCATCACGAGCAGAAAGTGTGGAGCACAAAGAATTGAATTGATACATTGATCAGAGAGGTATTGTACTTAAATAGATCTAAAAATTTTCAATTCAAGTTGCATTAGAAATAGGTCATAATGTTTCAGTTTAGCCATTGAAGCATCAAGTCTATTAACAGAGCAGGACTTAATCATCTTCTATAATTGAGGTATATCTTAACAGATTTCCAAAAAGGTTGATTCATGAAAGTAGCATTGAATTTGCATAAATCCTATTGATAGCATAAGAAGAAGGTTGATTCAAGGATGGTAGCCAGATTTGCCTAAAGCCTATTGACAGTCTAAGAAGGAGGTTGATTCAAGGGTGGTAGAAAAATAGATGCTAGATACTAAGTGATAACCTATGTATAAAATCCTCTAACAAGGTCGCACTTAACAGTGTGTTTGTAACCTTTAATAGGGTTGGCTCCTAACAGGGCTCACTTTAGAAGAGTGAAAATTTGGGGTACCGGTCCTAGTGGTTTTTCCCTTAACAGGGTTTGCATGTTTAAATCCATGTGTTATGTGTGTATGGTTTATTACTTTATTATTTTACATTTCACATATACATTTCTGGATTGACTGGTATACTCTTCATATTTACTAAGTATGAGTAAATAGTTTTACTACTTATCGGTTATCAAGGAGAATAAGGACAGACAAGGTAAACCGATAAACAATCAAAAATTATAAGTATTTCATGGCATGCATCTTGTAGGGACTTAATAATCTGAGGTGTATTGATTGGTGGTTAAAGTTTAAAGGATAAATTTTTGAGGCCACTGATTCAACCTCCCCTCTCAGTTATTACTAACAATTGGTATCAGAGCTTGTGTGCTTAGAAGGAAGGTTTCAAGACCTAAGTAAAGATCACAGATGTGCCCAAGTTGAAAAAAGACAACTTTGCTTCGTGGAAAAGTAGGATAAGACTCCACTTATCAGGTATTGGTAATGATGTTACTCAATACTTAGATATTGAATATGTGTTGCCTACAGGACCATTGATAGTAGATTAATTGAGAGTGAAGCATGAGCATAACTGCATGGTTATAGAGCTTTCTTCCTCACTCACTGTTGCTGAATTTGAAGATGTCAAGGATTGCACAACTGCAAAGAAAATGTGGGACAAAATGAAGCTCGTACATGGAGGTGATACAAATGTTCTGAGAGCCAAGGTAGAAAGCCTTAGAGGAAATTTTAATGATCTCAGAATGAAAGAAGGAGAAAACATCACACAATACAACACAAGAATAAAAGAAGTAGTCAATGCTATACGAGGTGTTGGAGGTACACTTGAAGAGGAGATAGTGGTAAGTAAAATCTTAAG
>MU224958.1:1971808-1988634 GCA_018584345.1 Thuja plicata | reverse complement strand
GAATTGTTGCTAGATTTTCTGCTAACCCCAGGGAATCACATATGACTGCTGTGAAAATAATTCTAAGATATCTGAAGAATACTGAGGAATTTGGCTTATGGTATAGAAGAGAAGGCAAATTTGAACTAAAAGTGTTTACCGACACTTATTGGGCTAGAAATCTTGATGACCAGAAGAGCACAACTGGAGGAGCATTCTTTATGGGTGACTGACTTGTCACATGAACTAGAAAAAATCAAGGATGCATCTCTCAGTCTACTGTAGAAGCAGAATATGTTGCTGTTGTTGCAAACTACTCAAATATTGCATGGATCAAACCATTGCTGGAAGGTAAGCATATGAAGATCTCAGAACTAGTGATTATCTATTGTGATAACACAAGTGCAATAAAAATTTCCAAGAATCTAGTCATGCATGCAAAGACTAAACACATTGCCATCAAGTATCATTATTTAAGAGAACAAGTTCAAGAAAAAGAGGTGATACTTGAATATGTGCAATCAAAAGAACAATTGGCTGATATCTTCACCAAGCCACTGCCCAAGGATACATTTGAGTAGTTGAGAAAGAGAATAGGGGTCAAACCCATGTCTACCAGTCAGTAAAGGACTGAAGGTTGCATCAGCCATATATTATCAGAATATCATCCATTTTGATGCAAGCAAAAGATGAACTTCAAAGCTACATCTATATACAGAAAGGTATATATCAAAACCAAGCACCAGAGCATATTTTTGTATTGCTGATGGATAAGGGAAATTCAAGGAATATATTATGGATAGAAGAAAATAGTTATTTGGCATAAATGTCAGATAGATATTTGCTTGGCATTGTTGTCAAAGGGAGAGAATGTATTCATATTATCATCAGAAACTATTCATTATCATATTACTCCAAATTGGGAGAGATCATATCCATAGGGAGAGAATTTGTATGAAGAAATCATATACAAAGGGAGAGTTTATGGAAAAAGACAAAGACATCAAAGAAGAAGAACAGTCAAAAGAGAGAAATTGACACAAAAAGAGAACACAACTCATCAGAAGAAGAAACACGGAAAGCTGCAAGAATCAAATCTAAGCTAACACAGAGCTTACCAGCGGTCAGACATTTTTATCAGTTATCAAAACAACATGTTTGGTAATTTGATGAATCTCAACAATTGTATTTCATATTGTATTAGAAATAGTACAGTGTGATAATATAGTATGTTTCCATCAATGCCAAAGGGAGAGATTGATGACATGTATCTGATTGAATGTTTGATAATGTTAAGTTGAAGATGATGCAAGACATTAAAATAGTTAATGGTTTGTATTGTCATTTATGTCAACTTGATATCATTTGTATGGTCATGTACATAATTCCAAAGACTTTAGAGAATCAATGGAACAAAGACTATGCTCTCAGCAATGCATAAAAGTCAAGTATTCACTAAGTGATAGAAAACACCGACGGAGTGCACACCATTGGTAAAGGCAAAGAAAAAGTCACAGTGATGCCCGACGAGCAGAAGGCAGTGTTTCCTGATGAAGAAAAATCCTATGATGCCCAACAGACGGAGATCCCGAAGCTAACTAGAGTTGCACTGACGGAACTGGCAGTTGTCATTGACGACTAACTGCAGAGTTGACTGACAGAATAGAGAGTTCAGAAAATGAAAAAATATCTAGCTGGTAGAGCTTAAGGATAGACTTAACTGGTTGTTTTATTTTTTTTATTCACCCAGAGTTAATTAATTGACTTAAAGAAGATTTTTACAGTTGGCAAGAAGATAACTACGAGATAAATCAGGAGTTAAAGCTGTAAATTAGATTGGCTGGATAGTTTTTCATGCCAAGAATAAAAAATCAAGAATCAAGAATTAAGGAACATCATGTCTATATAAGAGAAAAGCATAATTCATTTTCATAATCATGAACAATCAAATACACAGAACGTGAGTGAATAGAAAGAGGATGTTGATGAGAAATTGGTGAAGGATAACTTCATACAGTCCTGATCAATCAAGCTAAGGGAGAGCTAAAGAATTCTGTAGACACCGACAAACAATGAAGAACATCATCACAGAGCAGAAAGTGTGGAGCACAAAGAATTGAATTGATACATTGATCAGAGAGGTATTGTACTTAAATAGATCTGAAAATCTACAATTCAAGTTGCATTAGAAACAGGTCATAATGTTTCAGTTTAACCATTGAAGCATCAAGTCTCTTAACAGAGCAGGACTTAATCATCTTCTATAATTGAGTTATATCCTAACAGATTGCCAAAAAGGTTGATTCATGAAAGTAGCAATGAATTTGCATAAATCCTATTGACAACCTAAGAAGAAGGTTGACTCAAGGATGGTAGCAAGATTTGCCTAAAGCCTATTGACAGTCTAAGAAGGAGGCTGATTCAAGGATGGTAGAAAAATAGATGTCAGATACTAAGTGACAACCTATGTATAAAATCCTCTAATAAGGTCACACTTAATAGTGTGTCTGTAACCTTTAACAGGGTTGGCTCCTAACAGGGCTCACTTCAGAAGAGTGAAAATTTGGGGTACCGGTCCCAGTGGTTTTTCCCTTAACAGGGTTTCCACATTAAAATCCATGTGTTATGTGTTTATGGTTTATTACTTTATTGTTTTACATTTCACATATGCATTTATGGATTGATTGGTATACTCTGCATATTTACTGAGTATCGGTAAATAGTTTTATTGCTTATCGGTTATCAAGGAGAATAAGGATAGACAAGATAAACTGACAGATAGTCAAAAACTATAATTATTTCATGGCATGCATCTTGTAGGGACTTAATAATTTGAGGTGTATTGATTGGTGGTTAAATTTAAAGGATAAATTTTTGAGGCCACTGATTCACCCCCCCTCTCAGTTATTACTAGCAGTTACTACACACTCAACTTCTATATTAGATTGGGAGATGAAGTTTTCTTCTTACTTGTCCAAGACACAAGTCTTTCTCCTAGGAAGAAATCTCCTCCACTTATACTGTTTCTGTCATCAATGTTTCCTTCCCAATCTACATCAGTAAAAAACACTCAAAGAGAAATCACCTTTGTGAGAATACCAAAGACATAGTCTTATGTTCCTCTAAAGTACTATAAAATCATCTTCATTGCTACCATGTGAGATTCCTTAGGATTAGTTTGAAATCTGGCCACTATTCCAACTGCTTTTGCAATGTTTGGTCTACTATGAACAACATAATGCAACTTACGAATTATGGATTTGTATAGAGTTGCATCCACTGCACTTGACTCATCATCCTTAGATAGCTTGCATCCTATCACCATGGGGGTTCCAACTAGCTTGGAATCTTCCATTCCAAAGTTCTTCATTATTTCCTTTATGTACTTTGACTGACTGATATAGATACCATCTTTTAGTTGTGAAATCTAAAATCCAATAAAGAACTTAATTTCTTTTTTCATTGACATCTCAAAATCTTTCTTCATGTCTTCTGCAAATTCCAAGCCCATCTCATCATTTCCTCCAAAAATTATATCATCCACAAACACTTCAGCTAACAATATCTTATCACCTTCAACCTTCAAGTTCACATTACTATCTTCACTTGTCCTTATGAAATTAATCTTAAAAAGATAATATTGTAGCCTTTCATACCATTCTCTAGGTTCTTGTTTCGATCCATACAATGTCTTGTGTACCTTGCACACCATGTCCTTGTTCTCAGTCAATGCAAATCTATTTGGCTGCTAAATGTAAACTTCTTCTTCAAGAATTCAATTTATAAAAGCAGATTTAAATCCATTTGGAAAACCTTAAACTTCTTATAGGCAGCATAAGAAAGTAACATTCTTACCCCTTAAATTCTTTCCACAAGAGAAAATGTCTCTCCATACTCTAGTCCTTCCTCTTGTGCATAGCCCTTACACACAAGTCTTACCTTATTTTGAACCACTTCTCCATCTTCATTCAGGTTTTTCTTGAAAACCCACTTTGCACCAATCACATTCTTGTATGTTGCTCTAGGGACAAGTGCTCATGTTTCATTCTTCTCAATATGATCAAGCTCCTCTTACATGGTTTTTATCCAATCTGCATTCTTCAAATCTTCCTTCATAGTTTTAGGCTCAAACCTTGAAATTAGACAAGTACTCTCTCTAATTCTTCTTCTTGTCTGCACTCTAGTATCTTTATCACCAATTATATGATCAGTAGAATGATTCAATTTCACATACCTTGGAATAACAAGTTCAAGTCTAGGTGCATCTTCTTCTTGTTCCACTGGTTGAACTACTTCTTCCTCTCTATTTTGTACAATAGTTTCTTTCACTTCAGGTTGCACATACACAATCTCCTGGACATTCTCTGATTCCTTCTTGTTGGATTCTTCATATATCTCAGGATATTCATCTACCTTCACATTTAAACTTTCAACCATCTTGTTAGTCCTTTTATTGAAACACTTATATTCATCAGTCTTAGCATCAAATTTTTTAGTGAAATTATCTCTCTTGATATAGCATCTACTACCAAAAACTTTGAAATAATTAACACTAGGTGTGTGACCATACCGCAATTCATAAGGTTTCATATCATTTCCTTTCTTCACTTGTGCCCGAGTCATTGTGTAGACTGCAGTGCTAATGGGTTCTTTCCAATATGACTTAGGTACATCACCTTGAATCATCATTTTCCTGGCATCATCAACTATAGTTATGTTCTTCCTCTATGCAATTCCATTTTTTTGAGGAGTCCTTGGTGCTGACATTTGTATCTTGATTCTATTTTCTTCACAATACTCAATGAACTCCCATGAAGTGAACTCTCCTCCTCTATCTTATATTAAACACTTCAAGCTCTTACCTATTTCATTCTCAACAAGTTCCCTAAACACTTTGACCTTATAGAAAGATTTAGATTTATCCTTCAAGAATGTCACCCTCGTCATTATTCAATAGTAATCAGAAAACAACATGAAATACTTATCACCGTGATAACTCTTTGTCCTCATAAGACCAAAAATATCAGCAAGAACTAAATCTAATATATTTTTAGAAGACAAAGACTTACTACTGAAAGTAGAATGAGTCATATTACCCAATTGACATTCCTTGCACATTACATTGTCTAGTTTTACAAGTTTGGCAATCCCCTAACATCATTTGACTTACTAACCTTGGTCAAGATATCAAAATTCACATGACAGAACCTTCTATACCACAACCAACTATCTTCAACCTTAGCAACCAAAAAACTATTAACAGTAGTATTCAAATGGAATAAGTTACCTTTAGTTTATTTCCTAGCAGCAATCGGATCTCCTACTCTCCCAAGTATCATGCAAATACCTCCTTTGAACTCTAAATTATAACCTTTGTTATTCAACTGACCAACACTCAATAAGTTATATGTAAGACCTTCAACCCAACAGACATCATCAATGTTCCTTTTACAATTCAAGGAGATTGAACCTTTACCTCTTACCATATAGGGTGTATTGTTTCCAAACCAGACAACACCATCATCAAATTCATCTATCTTTATGAACTTACTTTTGTCACCGATCATTGATGACATGTAACTGATTGAATGTTTGAAGATGTTAAGTTGATCATAGATGTTAACTTTATATAATTTGTATGGTCATGGAAATACTGCCAAAGACTTCAAAGAACTGATGAATCAAAGGCTATGCTTTCAGTAATGCATAAAAGTCAAGTATATTCACTAAGTGACTGTATACATCGATGGAGTGCACACTGATGGTCAGAGTAAAAGAGAAAATTCATAGTGTTTCCCAATGAGAAAATGCACATCATTACCGTTGACCAAAGTTATAGTGTTTCCCGACGAGAAAAAACACAGAGTAACCCGACAGACAAAATTTCAATGTTGCTCGACAGAAAAGACAAGGACGGAGATTCTGATGACAACTAAAGTCACACCGATGGAACAGTTAGTTATCACTGATGACTAACTGAAGTGTTGACCGAGAGAACAGAGAGTTCAGAAATGAGAAAAATGCTTAGCTTTCAAGAAGCTAAAGATAGACTTAAATGATACTTATCATTGTTTTAATCATCTAGATAAAGCCAGAGATAAGTAATTGATTTAAAGTTGATTTGCCCAGTTGTCAAGAAGATCTCTTTGAGATAAAACTAGAGTTTTCTTTAAATCTAATTGGCAAGAATTGTGGATCATGCCAAGAATCAAGAAAGCCAAGAAAAGGTCAAATCATGTCTATATAGAGACAAACCCAATTCATTACGAATTGAGTGTGGGGTGAAGACAAAAGAGGGAAGATGCTAACGAGATTCTGAAGGAGAAGAAAGTATTCATTCAGACCTGATCAATCAAGCTGAGGAAAGAGCTAGATTCTGTAGACACCGAAGAACAGTGAGACAGCATCAGAGAGCATGGAGAAAAGGTATAGAATTGATTATATTGATCAGAGAGGTAATGCACTTACAATAGATCTGAAAATCTATAATTAAGTTGTATATATGAACATATCATTAATGTTTCAGTTTAACCATTGAAGAATCAAGTCTCTTAACTGAGCAGGACTTAAAAATTTTCTACAATTGAGATACATCCAAGGATTATCAAGAAGTTTGATCATAGAAAGTAGCATTGGATATGCTCGATACCTATTGACAGGCCAAGTGAGTGTTTGATTAAGGATGATAGCATTATATGTCAGATACTAGGTGACAAACTATCTTTTAAATTCTCTAACAAGGTCACACCTAATAGTATCTTTGTAACCTTTAATAGGGTTGGCTCCTAACAGAGCTCACATCAGAAGAGTGAAAATTTGGGGTACCGGTCCCAGTGGTTTTTCCCTTAAATGAGTTTCCACGTTAAAAATCCATGTTTTATGTGTTTATGTTTCATTAATTTACTATTTTACATTTCACATATGCAATTCTTGATTTATCGATATACTCTACATATTTACTGTGTTTCGGTAAATAGTTGATTGCTTATCGGTAAAATATATAGAAGAAGGTTTTACAAAGCAATCCAAAAAGTAGAAAATTGATATAAGTATTTCAAGGAATTCATCTTGTAGGACCGAAGATAACTAGAGACATAATTTGTGGTTATAAGTTTTAAGGGTTGATTTAAGGATTAATTTTTGAGGCCACTGATTCACCCCCCCCCTCTCAGTTATTACTAACAATTGGTATCAAAGCTCATGTGCTTAGAAGGAAGGTTTCAAGATATAAGCTAAAGGTCACAAGATGAACAGACGAGATGTGCCCAAGTTGAACAAAGACAATTTTGGTTCATGGCAGAGAAAAATAAGACTCCACTTATCAGGTATTGGAAATGATGTTACTCGATACTTAGATACTGAATATGTGTTACCCACATGAGCACCCACAGTTGAACAAATGAGAGAGAAGCATGAGCACAATTGCATGATGATAGAGATTTCTTCCTCATGCTCCAATGTTGAATTTGAAGATGTCAGAACCTGCAAGACTGCAAAGCAGATGTAGGACAAATTGATGCTTGTACATTGTGGTGACAAGAATTTTTTTGAGAGCCAAGGTAGAAAGCCTTAGAGGAAATTTTGATGATCTCAAAATGAAAGAAGGTGAAAACATCACATGGTACAACACAAGAATCAAAGAGGTAGTCAATGCTATTCGAGGAGTTGGAGGTGTAATAGAAGAAGATACAGTGGTAAGTAAAGTTCTAAGAACCTTACTGCCTACTTATGCCATTAGAGTATCTGCCATACAAGAAATGAGAGCAGTAGAAAATAGCAATGTTACTCTAGAAATTTTGATTGGAAGACTGATTTCATTTGATATGAATAACTTTGATAATAGTGTCTTACCAAACATAGAGTCTGCATTCAAAACTTCTATGAGAGTAGGTAAATCAAGTCATAAACACACTATGAGAAAAGATAGTGATAGTGAAAGTGAAGAAGATCTTGATGAAATTGAATCACTTATGGCTAGAAGAATGCAGAGAGGCAAAGGTAAATTACCACTTGTTTATTTTAATTGTAAAGAGATTGGACACTTTGTTGCAAGATGTCCTAACAGAAGAAAAGATGACAGAAGTAATGACGGGTCATTTGAAAAGAAGTCTGACAGAGGTGATTACAGAAGCTACCGACAATCAGAAAGAAGAGATACCTGAGACTACAAGGACAAAGGAAAGAAGGCCAGCTACCTATAAAAATGCAAAGATGATAATACTAACACAGAATCTAAGGAAGACATCAAGATGGTGTTTGTGGCAATAAAAGATGATTCAGATGATGATGAAAAAAGGTATGTAGAAACTGCACTCATATCTAAAGTTAGTAAAAATGATGTCTGGATCATAGATAGTGGCTACACTCACCATATGACCAGTGACAAGAAAAATTTTGAGACTTTTGAATACTATAAAGGTGGTTCAATAAAAATGGGTAATGACACACCTTGTCTAGTTGAAGGTAGAGGAACCATAATGTTGAATAACCAGATAAATGTGAAAATGCTTATTGGGTAAATGGATTAATTATAATCTATTGAGTGTTTCTCAATTGAATAATTCAGGTCATAGAGTAGAATTTGAAAATAAGAAGGAAAATATCTTCAACAAATCAGGAAATCTGATTGGTACCAGTGAGCAGACAAAAGGTAAGTTATTCTATCTAAATGATACAGACACCTCTTTCTTAATGGCTAGAAACGAATAGATATGTTTGTGGCACAAAATATTGTGTCATGTGATCTTTGACAACATGATAAAAATAAGCAGAAAAATAAATGTAAGAGGCTTACTGACGATGGCCAAGCCCGACAATATCATGTGTAAGAATTGTCAAAAAGGTAAGATGACAAAGTCTAGTTTCAAAAGAAAAACCCATACATCTGATGCCATTCTAGAATTAGTCCATACTGATTTATGTGGACCTATGAGGACAAAGAGTTATTATGGAGATATATAGTTTATTCTCTTTGTTGATGATTACTGTAGAATGATGACAGTCATGTTTCTAAAAGATAAATCAGAAGCATTTAAGATGTTTAAATGGTACAAAGAAATGGTTGAGAAACAAAGTGGTAAAGAATTAAAATGCTTAAGATCAGATAGAGGAGGAGAATTTATTTTAGATAAATTTACTAACTTTTGTAATGAGCATGGAATCAAAAGACAGGTCTCTGCACCCAGAACACCTCAGAAAAATGGAATTGTTGAAAGAAGGAACAGATCCATAGTTTATTGTGCAATGACACTGATGATAGAGAAAGGCATTACCCAAATATTCTGGAGGGAAACTATCAGTACTGTTGTTTACACATTAAATAGAGTACAATTGAAGAAAGAAACCAAAAAGACACCTTATGATGTTTGGTATGGATACACGCCCAATGTGAGTTATTTCAAAAATTTTGGCAGTCAATGTTATATCTTAAAAAATGATAGAAATGGAAAACTTGAATCCAAGAGTAATGAAGGAATCTTTCTAGGGTATTCTACCAAGAGCAAGGCTAATAAATGTCTCAATAAAGCCTCTAACAAAATTGTTGAAAGTGAAAATGTAAAGATAGATGAATTTTTAGAGAAGAATGAAAAGGAAAACACTAAAGAACCAGAGGACTACAATAGGTTTGTTTATAATGAAGAACCTGATACTCTACCCGACCAAAAATGTAGAGCTCCTGAGCAATAGATCATTACACCCGAGCATCAGGATACAAATACCGACGATCAGAATATTGCTCAAGATGATGCACAAAGTGATGAAGAACAAAATTAAGGACAAAATGATGATCAAGTCGATAGATAAAGAGATGAACCTGAACTTGCCAGATATATCAGAAGGAACCCTCCAAAAAACCAGATCATTGGAGATAAGAAGGCTGGTATGAGAACAATAAGTAAGTCTCTAAATACAAGATGTCGTATTTGTGTTTATGAGCCAAAATTTGTCAATGCTGCACTTGATAATGATGAATAGATTAGTGATATGAATGAAGAGATTGAGAAGATAGAGAAAAACAAGACATGGACACTTGTACCGAGACCAGATGACAAGAATGTCATCGGTAAAAAATGGATATTCAAGAATAAACTGAATGAGAATGGAGAAGTCACCAGAAATAAAGAAAGACTAGTATGCAGGGGGTATGCACGACAAGAAGGGATTGATTATGGAGAGACCTTTACACTCATTGATAGGCTAGAAGGAGTAAGAATATTACTTGCTTATGCTACATGTAAAGGATTCAAGGTATATCAAATGGATGTCAAGTCTGCATTCCTAAATGAAATACTTGAAGAAGAGGTATACATTGAACAAGCAGAGGGTTTTGTTGATCCAGACAAGAGGAACATGGTATGTAGACTACACAAAGCCTTGTATGGATTAAAACAAGCACCTCAAGCCTAGTATGAAAGAATTCATTCCTATCTTATAAGTATTGGATTTGTAAGAAGTAGTGAAAATAGTAATCTTTATTTGAAGGAAGATACTAATGCTAACATTTTGATTGCTGAGATATTTGTTGATGACATCATATTTGGAGGCAATGATATGCTATGCAAATCATTTGCAAATAAAATTAGCAAAGAGCTTGAGATATCTATTTTGGGAGAGATCAAGTTCTTTCTTAGTCTACAGATCATGCAACAAGATGAAGGTATTTTCATTACACAATCCAAATACATCAAGGAAGTACTGAAAATATTCAAGATGGAAGAGCCCAAGCCAGTTGGAACACCGATGGAAACTAGATGTAAGCTGACAAAGGAAGACAAGTCATCAGAGGTAAATCAGACTTTGTACAGATCAATGATTGGAAAACTCATGTATGTTTTACATACAAGACAAGATATTGCACATGTAGTAGGAATAGTTGCTAGATTTTCTGCTAATCCCAAGGAATCCCATATGACTGTTGTGAAAAGAATTCTAAGATATCTGAAGAATACTGAGGAATATGGCTTATGGTATAAAAGAGAAGGAAAATTTGAACTTAAGGTGTTTATCAACGTTGATTGGGCTGGAAATATTGATGACTAGAAGAGCACAACTGGAGGAGAATTCTTTATGGGTGACAGACTTGTCTCATGGATCAGCAAGAAGCAAGGATGCATCTCTCAGTCCACGGTAGAAGTAGAGTATGTTGTTGCTGCTGCAAACTGCTCAAATATTGCATGGATCAAATAGCTACTAGAAGGTATGCATATGAAAATTCTTGAGCCAGTAATTATCCACTGTGATAATACAAGTGCAATAAAAATTTCCAAGAATCCATTCAAGCATGCTAAAAAAAATCATATTTCCATCAAGTATCATTATTTAAGAGAACAATTTCATGCAAAGGAGGTGATACATGAGTATGTGCAATCAAAGAACAATTGGTCGATATCCTCACCAAGCCAGTGCCCAAGGATGCATTAGAAAACTTGAGAAAGAGACTAGGGGTCAGACCCTTGTCTACTGGTCAGTAAGATGACTAGAAGGTTGCATCAGCCTACACATTATCAGAATATCATTCATGTTGATGCAAGCAGAGAGATGGACTTCAAAGATAAATCTATACACAATAAGGTATTTATCTACTCCAAGCACCAGAGTTATTACTGATGGATTGGGAAATTCAAGGAATATATTATGGATAGAAGGAATCCATTTGACATTACTGTCAAATATTTGTTTGGCAAAGATGTTTGTTTGGCATTGTTGTCAAAGGGAGAGATTATATCCATTATCACTTCTTATCACCTAAGGGAGAGAAATATCTCATCATCATACAGATAAAGGGAGAGATTATATCCATTATCATCTCAGGGAGAGATTATATCCATCAAAGTATCCAAAGGGACAGATGTAACAAGAATGGGAGAGTACACACAAATGAAAAGAATTGTTGACAAGAGACATCACAAGAAAGGAGAATAGTCAAAGGGAGAGAGTTTGACATAGAAGAAAAACACATCACATCAAAGAAAGAAATATTCTACATCTATCCAATGAAGGGATTGAAGATAGAGAGAAAGATGCAAGAATCAAATCAACGCTATTTGAGCTTACTGAAAGCCAGACATTTGTAATAGTTACATTAGGAAAGCTTGATAAAATTATATATTTCATATTGTATTAGTAATAGTATAGTATGATAATGTAGTATGTTGCCATCAATTCCAAAGGGAGAGATTGATGACATGTAACTGATTGAATGTTTGAAGATGCTAAGTTGATGATCATACAAGGCATTAAATCAGTTAATGTGTTATATTTTCATTGATGTCAACTTGATATAATCTGTATGGTCATGGAAATACTACCAAAGACTTCAAAGAATAGATGAATCAAAGGCTATGCTTTCAGTAATGCATATAAGTCAATTATTCACTAAGTGATTGTATACACCGACAGAGTGCACACCGGCGGTCAGAGTAAAAGAGCAAAGTCATAGTGTTACCCGATGAGAAAATGTAAAACATTAATGATGAGAAAAGTTATAGTGTTTCCCGACGAGAAAAGACACAGAGTAACCTGACAGACAGAATTTCGGTGTTGCCCGATGGAAAAGACAAGGATGGAGATCCCAATGACAACTGAAGTCACACTGACAAAATAGTTAGTTATCACCGATGACTAACTGAAGTGTTGACTGACATAACAAAGAGTTTAGAAATGACAAAAATGCTTAGCTGTCAAGAAGCTAAAGATAGACTCAACTGATACTTATCATTGTTTTAATCATCCAGATAAAGCCAGAGATAAGTAATTGATTTAAAGTTGATTTGTCCAGTTGGAAAGAAGATCTCTTTGAGATAAAAATTGGATAAATTGGTGGTTATATTTTAAAGGATAAATTTTGAGGGCTATATAATGGATATATAGGGTTTTCATTTTGATTTCTTTGGATTCTGCGGATTTCTTCTATTCTCTATGAGGGCCACTAGGTACGTTACGGCTTTTATTTTCACTGATTGGCACTTTTTGTACCACCCTTCAACTTGGATTGCGGTTGTTTGTGGGTCACTAGGTGCGTGGGCAGTTGTTTTATAGATATGTAATCTCAATAATAATAATAAAATGATAGGAGACAAACATGACACACACACTGATCAAAAATTTATCCTTTAAAATATGACACTGACCAAAAATTTATCCTTTAAAATATAACCACCAATCAATACATTACAAATTATTAAGTCCCTACAAGATGCATGCCACTGACAATCAAGAAAGCCAAACATGACACTGACAATCAAGAAAGCCAAGAAAATGTCAAATCGTGTCTATATAGATCAACTGAAGGAGAAATAGGTCACACCAACAATCAAGAAAGCCAAGAAAATGTCAAATCGTGTCTATATAGAGACAAACAAAATTCATTATGAATTGAGTGTGGGGTGAACAGAAAAGAGGGAAGATGCTAACAAGAAGATTTTGCGAGTTGTAGGTCACACCAATAATCAAGAAAGCCAAGAAAATGTCAAATCGTGTCTATATAGAGACAAACAAAATTCATTATGAATTGAGTGTGGGGTGAACAGAAAAGAGGGAAGATGCTAACAAGATTTTGAAGGAGAAGAAAGTCTTCATTCAGACCTAATCAATCAAGCTGAGGAAAGGGATAGATTCTGCAAACACCAGTGAAAAGTGAGACAACATCATAGAGAAGAACAGTGAGGAGGAAAGGTATAGAATCGATTATATTGATCAGAGAGGTAATGCACTTACAATAGATCTAAAAATTTGCAATTAAGTTGTATGTATGAAAATATCATTAATGTTTTAGTTTAACCATTGAAGCATCAAGTCTCTTAACGGAGCAGGACTTAAAATTCTTCTACAATTGACATACATCCCAAGGAGTATCAAAAAGTTTGATCATAGAAAGTAGCATTGGATATGCCTGATACCTATTGATAGGCAAAGTGAGTAATTTATCAAGGATGGTAGCATTAGATGCCAGGTAATAGGTGACAAACTATATTTTAAATCCCCTAACAAGGTCACACCTAACAGTGTGTTTGTAACCTTTAACAAGGTTGGCTCCTAACAAAGCTCACTTCAGAAGAGTGAAAATTTGGGGTACCGGTCCAAGTTGTTTTTCCCTTAATAGGGTTTCCACGTTAAAAATCCATGTGTTATGTGTTTATGTTTCATTACTTTACTATTTTACATTTCACATATGCAATTCTAGATTTATCGGTATACTCTGCATATTTACTGTGTTTCAGTAAATAGTTGACTGCTTATCGATAAAACATACAGAAGAAGGTTTTACAAAGCAATCTGAGAAGTAGAAAATTCATATAAGTATTTCAAGGCATTCATCTTGTAGGACAAAAGATAACTAGAGATATAATTTGTGGTTATAAGTTTTAAGGGTTGATTTAAGGATTAATTTTTGAACCACTGATTCACCCCCCCTCTCAATTATTACTAATAGTCATGTGATGTGAGCACCCACTATCAAGACCCATACATTACCATGTTCCATGTGTGAGATCAATTCCTTCTCATGTTAAGAGGTTTCTTCTTTTACTGCAACAAACACTACTTCTTCATCATTGTCATCATATTCTTCATCAGTCACACCTACATCTACTGCAACATAGCATTGTTTCTTTCCTTTTCCATTGAATATTTTGATCTTATCTTTTTGTTCCCATTGGGACACCTATATAAAAAAATGTCCTCTCTTGTTACATGAAAATTATTTCAAAGGTAGCTTGCCTTTATACTTACCAGTACCTCTAGGTAGTCTTCTTGCAAGTAATGCTTTAAGTTCTTGCTTCTTTTCTTCATCCAAGATAGATTCAAGTTCCCTGGAATAACTTTCACGACTTATCTATTTTCCATTATTCTCTAATGCTAATGATAAACAGGTCTTAAAAGAAACTTCAATTTTAGGCATACTGTTATCATAGTTACTTAATTTAAAAATAGTGAGCTTACCAATCAATCCATCAACAAAAATAGAATCAAATATTCTCAATTCTTGTATAGTAGAAACTCTAATGGAATAAGAAGGTAGCAAGGTTCTCAAAATTTACTTACCACATCACCTGCTTCAATGTTACCACTGACAGATTTGATAGCACCAACTACTTCCTTTATCCTTTGACCATATTGAGCAATGTTCTCACCTTCCACCATTTTCATGTCATCATATTTTCCCTTCAAGCTATCTACCCTATCATTTTGCAAGTGTCTATCTCCACTATATATTAGCTTCAACTTTTCCCAAACATCAAAGGTATTCTCAAGTCCATGAATATCAACATACTCAGTATCAAACAAGGTACTTACAATTTCTTCCAGTGCTTCTATGTTCTCTTGTTTCTCCTTCAGTTGATCTGCATTAAGATGCCCATTAGGAAATGTATATTTTGCTGCCACATGATCCCATAATTGTGGCCACTTTCCTTTCAGATAGATATTCATCCCGTCACTCCATATTGTGTAGATATATCTTGTAAACTTAGGACCTTCCTTATTTATCATTAGATCTTTTTCTCAAGTTGTTAAGCTTTACCACAGAGAGGACTTAGGATCTTAAACTAATTGTTAATAATGTAAGGTCCAAGATTACTGAGAGGGGGAGTGTGAATCAGTAAGCAATCAGATCTAAAACTTTTCACAATTCATTTAACACCATAAACCACATTCATGAACATTAAACCTTATGCATATAATAAATAAAGTAACCAAACAATAATCCACACATGCAAAAAGATAACAAAAGTATTTTTATCATGGAAACCCTTGGTCATATGGAAAAACCACAGTGGGGATTAGCACCCACAAATATTTGAACTCTTCTAAAATGTGCCATATTAAAGGTCTATCCCTATTAGGATCTTAATATGATGCCCAATTAGGAGCATACTCTGTTAGGAATCACCTGGTTAAGGAATTTACCTCTAACACTATTAGAAGATTTACCCTATTAGGATTAACCTTGTTATAAGATTTAAACCCTAGCTAAAGAGTCACTTGGTTAAAGGATTTACAAATAAGACCTGTTAAAGTCTACTTGGTTAAGGGATTTTCTTGAGAACATATTAGGATTCAACAAGTACATGTTAGAATGAATTAGAATAACTAAGAGGGGAGGGGTGAATCAGTTAGCCTCAGGTCTAGATGTAGAAAATTAAAACTTTCTGTACTTCAGATCTACTCGGCAGCAGTAGCATAAATCAACAACTTTAATCAAGCAATTTACTATCAATTGAAATTAGCTTGTAGTAACATAATAGTAAAGCAAACCATAAGCATTCACACAAGTTGACACAAGTATTTAACATGGAAACCCAATAAGGGAAAAACCACCAGTAACATGCTACCAAGTTTTCACTCTTCTAAAGTGATGCCCTGTGAGGAGCCAACCCTGTGAAATGTTACAATAAGACACTGCTAGGTGTGACCTGGTTAAAGGATTTAATCACCCTGTTAGTAGTGGCCTTGTTAGAGGACTTAGAACATTCCAATCTGAATGTCACCTTGTTAGAGGATTTATACAAATGACTGTTAAGTCAACCTTGTTAAAGGATTTAACTGATACAATGGTAAGAAAGCAATCAACAGTTCTGATCTGGTACATAATACTTACTTTGCAATTCAGATCCAATTACAGCTCTGATGTTAACTTACTGGATAGCCTACATTGTCATTTCAACCTTCTGATCTGCTTGGAAATCCATCAAGCAATCACACATGCAACTTTTTGCTTCTACCTTTTGCCTTCTCTGCTAGATCATGCCAAACAGTAAATCAACTATGCAAACCTTTTGCATACACATACATTCATCCACACACAATGAATAACCCCTTGAGGTTATCATATACCTCTTTGTCTAGGT